>OX155964.1:25454330-25733072 GCA_944548615.1 Micropterix aruncella | reverse complement strand
TATATATATATATATATATATATATATATATATATATATATATATATATATATATATATATATATATATATATATATATATATATATATATATATATATATATATATATATATATATATATATATATATATATATATATGTATGTATATATATATATATATATATATATATATATATATATATATATATATATATATATATATATATATATATATATATATATATATATATATATATATATATATATATATATATATATATATATATATATATATATATATAATATATATATATATATATATATATATATATATATATATATATATATATATATATGTATACATATATATATATATATATATATATATATATATATATATATATATATATATATATATATATATATATATATATATATATATATATATATATATATATATATATATATATATATATATATATATATATATATATATATATATATATATATATATATATATATATATATCTATAGGTATTTAAAATGATTACCATAATTATTTGTATGCTTTCCAAAATGGGCGAAGATATCAAACAGAGAATAAACGATGGGATCCGATAGGCAGCAGCTTTCCATGTATTAAAATACCGCTTCGGTGGCATTATGCCCCCACATATTCAAGACCCGTATATTTGCAGCGAAAACCTCCGAGATAATAAGCATTTCCTTATTTGTAGCAAGGGCGAGACACCTATATTATAAATGGTAATAACCTTTAGAACATTATTTGATCGTGTAATAATAGTATATAATGTATATAATATAATATATATACTAGTATGTAATGCTGTAAAATGCTCACAAATGTCTACTAAATATATCAAAGTGGCTAAATTTATAAAATCATTTGTAATCGCGAAATCTCACAAAAAAATGTTTTGGTCACTAAATAGGCACTTTTTCGTATATCATCTTTAGAATGAGTATATCGTTAGAATGAGTTGCCGTAGAAAGAGTAATACTGAGTTATCAGAGAAGAGAGATTTTAAACAAAATTTATTTTTAAACATGGCAAATCATAATTTTTTTTTCGAAATAAATATTTAAAATCGATTAATATTAATTTTGTTGTAGCTAGTCTTCAGTCCAATTTAATTTTATCTCTTCTCTAAAATTTCACATAAACTTCGAAAGATTCAAAATTATACAAACGAATATATCTCTAGACGTCGAGCCTCCGCGTAACAAATTACTACCTCATCAATGGAAAGTTTGCAGCTAACTGTTACCATTTGCCAATAATAATATAATAGATTTGCGGTTATAACGTATAATGCATCAATCAGGGTATAATGTCAATTATTTAGCTAGGTATATAATCTGGTGCGGTTGAGTTAACGTTACGAGAGAGTTGACGTTAATTATACAGAGTCAACGGAAATTTTGCAGCTGACAACCAACCGGAATATAAATTCAGAAGTATGATTCCAATAATAATTTCCATCGAGGTTTTATTTTCTGATTAATATAAAATTTATATAATGCGTTTAATTTTAAAAGCATAGTTTATTTTTTTGTTAAGGACTGCATCGAGAAATTATAATAAATACATTGCAAGGACGTAGTGGTAGGTGCACCAATACGTCAAGGACGTATTGATAGGTGCACCAACCCAATAATCCTAAAATTATAACAAACTCTACCGAAAAAAATATGATAAAATATAGAAATATTTTGTACATTTTGAAAACTGGTTGTTTTACGTCATTTCCAAATGTAGATTTTTAACGCGAATTGATTATTCTCTAGATTATTTGACGTTTGGCGTATTTTCGGAGACTACTTTTATCGGCTCTCAAATTTACATAGACTTGTCTTCCTCCTCCGCCTCCTTGAAATAATTCCTCGAATAATAATTGTTAATCACAATAATTATTTAACCTCAAAATTCTTCATCATTCTTAATAAACCAGGTTTGAAAAATCGTTTTTTTATATTTAAATATGGTGGATTTCGTTTTTTTATATATCTAATTTTCGTGGAACTTGCCTTGTTGCCTCTCACAAAAACCGTACAGACACTACCCGGTCACCTATCCAAGTACTGATCGCGCCCAACGTTGCTTATTCTTGCGGTGCTTATAAAAACCGACTATTCAACATGAGTAGGTACGGACGTTTCTCTTCATTTATCATTAGTAGTAGACTAATCGACTATATGGGCAAAAAAATCAATGCTTAAATTTTGATTAGAATCGTTATATAAAGAAATACAAAACAACATGTTTTCTAAATAAATTAGGTATAGCTGTAGATATTTCCAGGCGATATATTCGGATAAAACGACTAGCAAATTTGACAAATAATTTTACAAGCACTCGCTTCGCCACGCTAAGCTCTTTGAAATGTTTTATTCATTGCATATGCAAAATCACATAAATAAATATCCTATATAATAAACAGGATGATTGTTTTTTATTAGGGTAGGGTGGCTAAAGCCCTACCCCAATGTCTTTGAAGAGCAATCTATATATTTATCTAAAACGTGGTTTTTCTGTAACCGCCATATTGAGAGAACGGCTAGGTGTAAAAATTTGGTTGAGGTGTCTAAAGAAAGCTCTCGGTCTGTAGATATGCCATCAAAAAAGAAAAATAAAAAAAGTTATCAGGAGAGAAAAATAAGAAATGATAGTTCCATCTGCTGGATTTACGTGCGGAAGGGGGGGGGGGGGTTAATGGTGGGGATAGGGAGTGAAGGGTGGGCGTGAAGAGGGGGTAGTTAGGGTGGAGAGGGGGTTAGTTGAGGTGGGGGGTAAGGATAAGGGGGATTAGGGAGGAGAAGAGGGAGATAGATAGAGAGAGAGGGGAGAGTTGGGGGGGGGGGGGGAGTTGGAGAGAGGGTAGGAAGAAGGGTGGTTGGGGAGAGCAAGCAGAGAGAATGAGAGATAGGGAGGGTGGGGGGGGGGGGTGTGGTTGCGAAACTTGTTATTTACTTTCACTCACACTTCATATCATGTACGCTTCGCTCTTCGATTGTTCCTCTCCGTTTTCTACATGACATTGGTGGCATTCCTGATCCTAGATCATATGAGCAAGGCAACGTAATCGAATAATCCAAACAAATATTTTTTGTACATACATTATAATAAGTATGTTTTCGTTTATTTTTGAAACATTTCGTTGGGCGGTAAAACTTTTTACTTGTGATGAAATTATGAGTATGGTTTGGTTAGTACTGAGTGCTATGATTTATTTACTGACTGCCAAAATAAGGGTTATATTTTTACTGCATATGTATGTATGTATTTGCATGTCAATTTGACTATATTACCGTTATTTGTGAGTGTATTCTTGTAAGTGTCTTATTTGTGAGTGTCTTATCTCTTTAACCATTTATGCAGTAAAAGTGAAATTATATGCACTAAAAGGGAAAAGTCTTTTGTTTTAAACACTTGAGTAGATACATTTACTTATTTTGATAATAATTTATAATTGTTGATAATATGACCAATAAACATGACCTAACGATTTAAATTATATTTTTAATTTGAAAAACTACTTTTTGTGACTTAAATATAAAACTTAGACATATGCTTTCGCTGACTTTTGTGTAGGCATTATCAAGCTCTACAACTTTTCTCTGGAACTTAATCATATATCTCTTATCGTTAAGGCAGGGTTAGTTAGAAACATTTTTGTTCGACCGTTTTTTCCGACTTACTTTGGAAATCCGACTACCACGAAAAACTCTTTTCATTTTTCGGATTAATATATAGCCTATGATACTCGCAAATAACGTGGCTTTCTATTGGTAAAACATTTTTTTAAATCGGTTCAGTAGATCCAGAGATTACTTCCTACAACGTCACAAACTTTACCTCTTTATAATATTAGTATAGATTACGTGAAACGTGCTTACAACTTGATAGTTCATTAAGAACAGCTTACCTAATACAATTGGGTCAATTATATACCGGTATCGAGGCGCTGTTCAAACATTCGCCTTCTCTCTTTCTGTACCCTCCTGCGACTTTATAATGTGGCGCATGTATTTATGGCTCCCGTTCCTTGTCTTGCTTGGGCTCTATTACATTGTACCTTCCTTTCTCTATTAGATTCTTTATTGGCCTGTTCGATCGCATCTGGGCCAACGCGGACTCTAGCAGCCACCGTCGCATTAGTCCGATGGCTGGCGTAGTTGTGCATTCGTGTAGTACTGGAGCAGCTTTCCCAATCTGACGTAATATGGTCGTTCACCTACTTTCCACACCGCTACGAGCAGCTGCCGTTATTGATTGCTGTGTTTACGGGAGAGTTACACTTTTTGTTTAGTACTTTCAACATTTCAATATGCCTGTTCTGGTGTTTTATTTCATCGCTCAATTCCCAATCTGTCTCCTGCATCGCCGCATTCATATTTTTGCGCCAAACCAGAAGGCATTTGCGTATTTGATATTTGAACCGGTCATTTGCGAAAGTGCATGATTTTTAGTTACAGTTTTTGCTCAATCTTAATCATTATGGTTCGGTCTACATTACCTGGGAAAGGGGCATCATTCCAAAGTTTCTAATCGCTTGAATTAAGAGCCGCAATTTCATGATTTATACACAACAGTTCAATTTTTGGTATATAGTGAAATATTGGCCTGGAAATATTTTTTATTAATAACAACGCATGTTATTAATAAAGATGACCACAGTGATCAATCTAATAACTGATTTAATTATGGGGCGATTTTAATATATTCAATGAAGGATCATAAAATCGACTTAACTTTTAACCAGTCACAAAAGAGCATGAGTTCAATATATTCATCTTTCGATTTTGAAAAACTACGAAATACGTTAAATTTAATAATAGTAAAATTGGAGATTTCACGTATTTTTTAAATTTATTTTGATAATATTAAAACAGTAAAGGTGCTTCTGTATTTACTACAATGATTAAAGTTTTTCATGTCAAGTTACTTTGGCTCACCATTGAAAATTCCATATATCTCAACTAACAAGTCGAAACCCGTCTCTAGGTGGGATTTTGTTTCATTATTTTATTGTTGGTTTTAAGTAAAAACTGTATGGTTTTTTATGTATTTTTCAGGTAACATATCGATTCTTTTAATTTTAACAATCAGTTTGATACTTTCCTGGCCCGCCAACTGACTAGGAGATAAAGTATTATAATACAATACAATACAATAAACTACGCCAGTAGATAGGCATTTCTACACTTGGATGCGTCACAAAATTGAATGCTAATAATTTAATTATTATAAACATCACTATCATGATAGTAGTAATATTATATTTACTATTACCTACATGCAAATAATCAAATATACCAATGTGATTTATTAGTCAGGAAGAACCATATATTAAAATAGAAATGCAAATTCTATGTCGAATAACCAAAGTAAATTTATTTTATTGTCAATCCAGCAATATGCCTTCGTATTTTTTACAATACGCCAGCTATCATAACACCATTCTATTTAAAACTCTGCAAATTTTACTAACCATCATCATGGAAAATAAACTCAAAATTTTCAAACTCCCTTATACTGTAAATTGGGTTCCTTACCAAATTATTTACAAATTGGTCCACTCCGAGGCTTTTTATTTGCTCTGGAATCTTATTATAATAACACAAATTTTGGTGTATAAAAATATATATTGTGAATTATATTTAAAAAAACTGTAAAAAAACTCTTGCCTCGCCTTTCCCCGGCTACTTTATTTAAATGTTTTATCGGCCGAAAAACAAGATTTTTAAAAATACTATTTTTAGGTTTTCCTGGGACTTCAAAAAGTGAAAAACCACTAAACTCTCAGAAACGATTTTTTGCTCGACTACAATACTTAACAACTCTCCATAAGTATCATAAAATCCATTGAACCTGGCAGCGGTTACCTTTTAACTTTTAAAACTTACCTTTAATACTTTACCATTCTAATATATATGGCATACGAGTATATTACGCAGGTGTGATTTCCATAAAAATTATTAAAAAAACCATAATTTTTCAGATTCCTTTTTCTTTCGAAAAAATGGGAATGCTTTTAGCATTATCAGCGGTATTATTCGAGTTGTTCATTTTCAACTGCTGCGGAGATGAAATCGGATTACAGCATAAGGAATTGATGGATGCTTTGTATAGATCAAATTGGGAAGTTTATACCAACAATAAGATTTTTGTATAGAAATTTATGATTTTGAAGGAACGTTTGAAAATCCCAGTGATATTCTGCGCCGGAAGGATTTTTCCATTTTCGTTGGTGACTTTTGTTGCGGTAAATACGTTGAGTAAAATATGTAATAAACTCAATTAATAATTATTCTAAATTCACATTTATTTTATTTCAGATATTAAAATATTCTTATTCTTACTACACTCTTCTGATTAAAAGAGGAGTGAGTGAGCAAGAAAATCGACACAATATCAATGTAATATTGAGCAAACAGATGTTTAAAAAGAGATTAAAAAGCTACCTCTTGGACGTTTATAGTGACATTAGTGGTCATAATTAAATTTTTTATACGTTTCTATCATTTAAACTTGTAGCAATACTGGCCTAATTTAAGCCTGTAGTAAGACATTGTTTTTTATATTATTAAGTGTAAGACTAGTGTAGTGTAAGAGTTTGTCTCGCCAACAAACTGTATTCCAGTTTGGCGAGATTGTAATATTTAAAAAATGTTTCTTTTTCTTTGAATAAATTTAATAAAAAAAATAAAAAAATAAATAAAAATTTTCAAGGTGGAATTTTAGTGAGGCACACTAGTTTTAATATTAGATTCCGCACCAAAACATACAAACATACCTATTGTAGTTCAGGTAATAAAGAATAGAATTTGCCATATAAATGGAGAAATTTTCGCTTTGCAAAAACGTTGGTTCTATGTAATCGAATTTTAACCGGACCTGTAAAAGAAATAAGGTCATATCGCCCGACTCAACTTCGAAATCTATTTAAATGTATCCAACGGTCAAAAAAAAATAACACCTAGGCAACTTGGGGCAAAACGAAAAACCATGAGCATAAGAGGCAAATACGCTCTCTCGCGAATGGTTGAAAATACCAATACCGAATCGATTGCATTAGACCTTAGTAGCCCGTCCGAAGCCGGTTCCCCGCCAGAGACTTCAACATATTTTCCTATTTTTTCTGAAGAGAGGCGGTTTGTGTGTGATGTGTAATTTTTAGTGGGAAATGCAATTATTATGATAATAAATTATCATATTTTGTTATAAAGGTTGATTATTTATATATTTTAATTTTACCATTACTAACGTTGTATTAAAAAAAATATTTAAAAATGACGTCCTGTGGCATAACGGGCAGGTTGCCCATTTTGAACCATGAGGCCTAAAATATTTAGGTGTCTAATTAGGTACTGTTTTTTATTCTATATATTATGGTTCGTACCTATTTTAAAACACTTATAAGCGGAATTGCGATGAAGGAAACATAACCAATCTCGTTAGGTATATCCGTCGCGATAAGGAAAACAGCGAAAAAGCAAAGTCGATTCCTAACTCCCTCAAAGTACAGTTTCGAGCCACAGTAAAATATTAATATTTTATCGGTTTAGTATAAAAAAATTAATAAAATGATCAGAGAACAATATTAAGTTTACAATAATAATACACATCATCAAGAAAACCCTGAAAGCTTAAAATTATACCCGTCATTTTCAACTCAAACCAGTGAAAGCTTTCCCAACAATTATGCACCTTGTTTAGCTTTCAAGGAGCGAAAATTCACGAGGAGGGCGAGCGTGAAATAATCGCTTTCATTTCTGAGGCGGGATATTTTCCAGCAATTAAGAATAAATTTTCCTCTTTTCAGGAAATGAGTGGCGGATAAATTCTTTACCCTGTGATTGGTAGCGGAAATTTCTTACAAAATTCCTAAAAGATTTACAAAATCTTAAAATTTATAAAGGTTTGTAAGCTGATCTGACATAAAATGTGTCAATCTAAAATGTGGAGAGATTACATGACAGTACAGCAGGTTATTTGTACCAGTCTAATAGTATTGTTGATAAATCCATGAGATCCAGATGAATCTATTTCTTCATCGGGTAATACATTTAAAATTTATGATATTTTGAGCATTTCAAATTTCGTAATTCAAATACCAATTAAAATTATTGTACGTAAGTTGTACCCAAAGTGTAACAACTGGGGACCTACGGCAATTAATAATGATTGTGTTTGTGTCAAGAATTTTTTTTTTCAAATTTTAACTCATTAATCCATGTCTTATTGGAATTACACATATCCGACTTTAGTATATATAGATGATTAAAAAAAACTAGCTATTTAATCTAGTTAAATGACTAGTTTATTATGTAACTAGGGTTTATTACAAGGCGTTATTTAAATCATCAGTTGAGCTAAAATCTAATTATAAAGTAAAAACCAAACAAGCAGTCAGAAAGTGAAAACGGCATGACATGAAATCATAAAACCCTCAAAGTAATAACGTAAACTGATGGAATGACAACGGCACAGGCACTAAAACTTACCTGCTTTCCATACACTGATTATTCATCTACGTCTTGCTTATTTACGGTGTATTTTTATCCATATAATTGTTTATAAAACCCCAACGCAAAACAAAGAAATGTCGACGGCCCAGGCGCTGATTCTTATCTGACACCCGCTCTCTGATCATCTATCTTTAACTTACTTATTGGAGATCATTAGGGAGATACTTAACTATTGCGTTTTAAGCATCTATACTGATGCTTAATAGTTTAGGTATCGGGAAACATGCATAGGAAAGTATCTACCATAATGTTTACCTATCTACCTGTCTGGTTTTTAATACTCATGGAATGTTTTTGAAGGAACCATCTTTTATGACAGACAATAAAAATACATATTACAACTTATTCAATCTTGTTTTGCTAACTTTTTTAAACCAAGAATCCCATCAGCCCGCTGTAAACAGAGCTGAAGTCTTGTTAAATAAAAACTGCTTATATCCACATATCCTTGAGAGGCATCCACACTTGTTTTTTGATTAAAAAAAACTATTTATTTATTTATTTATTTCAGTATTAGATACACATAGGAAACAATATCACACGTGAAATAAGACGTTAGTCAAAACTAATGGTTGACATATTGTTGTTTGTTTGTTTGTGTCTACTCTTTATTGTGAAATTTCACAATGATCGGGTTTATTACCATACGACAATATTTACAACTAACTCTATTATGAATTATGTATATGTATGTGAACGTATAACATGTGTGTGTGTGTGTGTGTGTCTTGTTATTGCATTCGATCGACAGAACCGTAATGCATTTCCGTTAATTTTCTCACAAAGATAAATGGTGACCCAATCGGGAATGGAACCCGGAAACTTACAACGTAAGATCAGGCGAAATAACCACTACGTCACCGGGCCGTAATTAATTATTATCATCATTTATATGACAAAGTCGTCCAACTAAGCCCGAGCCTGTTCTAAGGCAGACTCTTAAATATTTTGTTATCAAATCTTTACCTACTTAACTTAATCGATAGGTTAGTAATTATTATTAAAGCGACAATTAAAACTGTCTTATATGTAATTTAACAAATAATTTAAATTAAAATATTAAAATTAGAGTAAAACAAAATAAACATCAAATACATGGCAGGTAAAATAAATGAATAATAAAATAAAAACATTTTTTTCATAAAACAGTAAAACGTAATGTACAATAATAATTAATAAATATAACAACGTTGTATGAATATAAATATTGAATATCTGTGATATAAAATTTTACGGCATTTTGGCCCGAATACTACAAAATTCCTAAGATTTCATAGCAATACAATTATTAAAAAGTAAGCATGAACTTCTTTTATGGGTTTCGTATTTTTTGACTCCAATTAGATATTTTTACTAAATATTCTATAATGTGGCCAGATTTTGAATACCTCTTTTTGAATACCTTGTGCATTTACCCTCTTTCACGCGGCCCGATGGCATAGTGGTTAGTTCTCCTGATCTTACTTTGTAAGATCCCGGGTGCGATTCGCGGCTGAGTTATCATTTTCTGTTGGGAAAAAATTAAAAGAGTTGCATTTCAATTCTATCGATCGAATGCAATAATAACACACACTTACACACATGCTCGTATATCAAGCACACATACATATAGAAACTTAATAGTATGGGTTGTTAGAAGAGATTATCGTGTGACAATAAACCTGCCCATTGTGAAATTTCAAAATGAAAAGTGTAAACAAACAAATAAAAAAAATATACCGAATTTATAGTGTGAGTGCAGGTTTTCTTTATAAATGATGTTTTATATAATAAGCTACTATTAAAAACAAGCTATTATTAAAATGCTCAATTCCGAGTCAACCTTGGGTGCAGCAGCCATGTCATAGTGGAACTTAGAACGGGATAATTGAATGCGTATACAAAATTGTGTATCTGTGCTGTTGACCGTGGAAGAGTATCCTCGCCAGGAGCTGATCCTGGGTGTAGAATAAGGCCATGCTTACAATAAATTGCATTGTCATCGGAACTGAATCAACATGTAAAATTTTAACCTCATAGGATAAGAGGAAGTTTGCAAGGTTTGACCTAAACAAACTAACAAACAATGCAAGGTAAATACAAACTTGTAAAAATAGCTTAAGTCGCAGTGACTATTTTAAAAAAAGTTATTTTATGGAATAAACCAGTTTTTAGGTATCCCTACTCTTGGCATAGTCAAATTCTTTATACAAAATAATATGTTTTACCTTATGTGGTATAATTATTTTTTATACAGTTTGACTATTTTTTTAAAAGGAAAAAATAATTATTAAATAAATTTACAATAAAAATATATGGTCCTTTAAAAAACTATTTGAGGTACTAAAATACCTAAGTAGGTATAGATGAAAAATACAAATAGTCAAAAATAAAAACGAATAGTCAGTTATAAAGTAGTTAAATCAGAAATACCACAATTATAAGATTACAAATAGAAATGTCCCAATAGAAATAGTCAATACAAATTTTATTAATATAGTCCATCTCCGATTATCAAAATGATTGGATATATAGTCAAGATTTTTTTAAAATGCAATATATTGTATTATAATAAAAGTAATCATGAAAGACTAGGAAATTCAATATTGTCAAAGTCCCTAATAGAATAATTTGGGTTCTTGATAAGAATGTCCTTGACCTTTTTCTTTAAATGGTACCCAATAACCTGGGTATATTTTTGCAGCGGTGGGTGGGAACCACCGCTCGCCCAGTATAAACATCCAATGGTTACGTCGAGTCTTAAAGGGCGTCCGAAAAGGGGTAATTGCCCTGCACGGGTGGCCCCAATAATTTACGGTCGGCACGATGGGAATGGTTGCTTTTAATTTGCGTCCGCATTGGAACTGTTTCGGGGGTGTAATACTTCCGTGGCCCTTTTAATTAAACACCCATTTTAAGCGGCGCGGGCGGAGCGCGGCGAAATCCCCGTTCGCCCGGATTAGGCCCGTTATCCATGGTTTAAGTCGCTTGTGAAACATTAAAAAAATGGCATTACAGCCGGGCCATGCTGAATATACAATATAAATCCGGATCGGGTACCATTTACAGGCACCTGGCTTGACGGTTTTATCTGTATTACATATTTATTTTTATTTACATTTTTAAAACGTTTACATACCCTTTATTGTTGTGGAATAACAAAAAGGAAATTATTTCATTTCGAGTCGTTAAAACAAGTAAATATATTAAAAGGGATAAAAAACGTCTGCCTTTACAAAAGTGTTTACTGTATTTATAATCATTTTTATTACGGTTTTTTATAAATTATTTGTGGTTTATGTATTTATCCGCATAGATACATATATATTTTCAGGATGTATTTGTTGGTACTTCGCCCAACATATCGAGTCAACAAAAGAATTAGATTCTAGAAATCCATAACCGCAAACACACTTAATATTACACGCGCCAACAGACACAGCCGATGACTAATATCATTTCTCCTAATCGATTCAATCGGACATACTCACTTCCCCCACGCCTACGGCATTGCATCATTTAGTGCGCTATATAAGCCCATACATTCGATCGATTATTTATCATCCTCTAGTTAGGGACGGCTACCGCGCTCACACATCATCATCATCTTCTGGCAGTCAGCCACTCTGGTCGATCATTCTTCAAGTCTCTCGCCGCGCCTCACACTTCGGACACGCAACTGCGACATCACCTTCAAGCACACATTACCTAGACACACCGCGACTTATCATTCGAAGCGTTACAACTGGCAAGCATCAAACACCTTCTGCAATAAACTACTTCAACTTCAGCAAGAACGACTTTTACTACGGAGAAAACCCATTGATGACACCATACCCTCACTCACGAGCAATTGGAGTCTAGTGAGGGGTGGTCCCTCATATACTCAATCAGGCCTTTTATTTGACACTAAACACGAAATATTTATGTTAATGTATGACATTTGGATATTTGGATATTTAGACAACTATTTACTTGATATTTGGATAGTTAATGTAACTAAAATACTCAGGATGATATAGCGATTCCAACTATATAACATATTTCTAAATCACTACGAGCTTTTGGAAGTTATGGTGGAATAAAAAAACGAAAATCCTACAAAGATGAATTCTGAACAAATAACACTCCTTTTTTGTTGGACATTAGTGTAATAAAGGTCAATGGGTAAAATATAAGGACGCTGGGCCCACCTCTTCTATAACGGAAGTCATATTATTATAGTACAGGCGCTGGACGTAGCTGAGTATGCAAAATGTGAGGACCGAATTCCGCCAATGGATTTGAGTTAAAAATACGAGTAGGTCAAAGATTATTAATCTTCTACCTATTCTCAACTTGTTGATTTATTTTTTGGTCCATTTTTTTACCCCACCTACCCTTATTTGTAAAGAGAATGTATCGAGTACATTCTATATAATTGTTTTAATGGTTATTTTAGTAATGATTTAAAGTTTTTCTAATGGTGAAAGTGATGACGAGCTATTGCACGAAAAAAACAGAAGTAAAAGTACCAAAAACAAGAAAAATAATAAAAAAGCTATATACGAAAAAAACAACAGCGAATTGAAGCAAAATTATATGTAAGTTATGCAAATATTTACTCATTTTTATTTAGACAATTGTTATTGAAGGAAATACAAAAAATCCTGATTTTTGAAACTGCAAGATACTGTTAGACAATTTGCAGTACATTTACAAGGTCGAAAAATGACTGGTAAAAACAGATTAGTCATTTGTCGTGGACCTAAGTTACCAATCAGCTTTTCATAGCCAAATAAGCAATAATTAATGAGTTATAATTGCGTTAGATTAGATTTTTTAAACAGAGACTCAAAAATAACAAAAATCGAAATATTTTATTCGTATACAACAAACACGGCTTTATAATGCAACATTTTTACGTCGATAGACGCAGAAGCACACTAAACAGCCGAGCGCGCTATGTTTACCAGAGAGGCGAAAAGGATGTGCGAAGGGAGCAGAAATAGACCATCACAGCTGGCGGCAAGATGTGTTTTTTATTGTTTGGGTTCTCAGGTATAAGAATCCGAGCAAAGTTGCCGGCCCTCATGTTTTGCAAACTCAACTACCTCCAACACCCGGTATATTATCCCTTAAACTCCTAACTAAGGGTCGTTTTAAAGTAAAACCAACAATAAAATTTATTCGTAGATGTATCATCCCGAAAAAGCTTTATTGAATATTGAAGACTGAGCCACATGCGACACTCTAAATAATCATTACTTAAGTGAAGCGAAAAATTGGCAACGCACTCAAGTATTTTCTCGTAAAATACGCCGTATGTTATGAAAAACGGCCTTCCTCGCGGTTGGAAAGACACTCGTTAATGGCATTAAATTTGCCATTGAACGGTATGAACGATAATCGCTTGCCACGTAAACTCCTTTGCAGAGAACGTCCGACAAAATGGAGCATACAGCATTCGGCACCGAAGAAAAGCTGTCCAAATAATACCGAAAACGACTTAATCAACGATTACCGGCATACAAAAATCGCTAAGAATGCGAACGAGTACGAGATCCAGTACAGTGATCGTGAATGAAGTACGAGGTCCAGCGGCACCGATAGCAGCGTATTGGCTGCAAGGGTGACCCCCTCCCTAGTCGCCAGCTACGGAATAAAGAAGAAGAAGCATGTGGCACAAGAGTCCTACCCAGGCTAGAAACGTCTGCAAGGTGGCTACCGCGTGGGTGCTGATTCGTGAGTTTGGCCGACTTAGGCGCGAAATATGTCATAATGGCCCGGCTGCCCAGGATCTTAGCGTCGATCCAGTTCGCAGTTAGTTATGCCAGCAGCATTTAAATTACTATACCATATTTGTGAAGTTAAGTACAGTTTCTCTACCAGTCTAGTATTTCAATAGCCCAACAAAGCTAGGCTGTTTTAGCTGACAGTGCACAGTCTTGGACGCCGACTCTTTTAATAATCACTAAAAACTTGATGACCTTTCAAATCTGAATACTGTCGCAAACGGAAATGTCGTCATAAAAATATTAAGAATTTCACCAGCTCAACCCCTTTTAAAATTATGCTCATCTCTTTCTTGTTTTATCGCCGCTCATGCTGTTTGAGGAGATATTATTTTTATCTGTCATTTGAGAGAGAGAGATAAGGAGAGTTTGACCGACCGCGACGCTCCCGCGGGGGACCATGCGATTCGCAACCCAATCATTTTTCACGAGCCATTTTCATAGGAGTTTACGATAGCAACGCCGTAACTTTGATGATAAAGAAATCGTTTATCCGGACACTTTATAGCGACGATTATTTTTCACCCTCTTTTTACCGGAAGTGGACCTAAGATAAGCACTCAAAATGAACGGATATCAAGCTATTATTATTGTATAAAGTTTTCTGCAATGAATATGCTTCTTTGCTCTTAACAAGAAAAGGACACGAAAATTTAGTCTTTGTTCCGAACACAAGAATAATTATCTATTCAAGGGATTAATTTACGCGACTGTATAAACGCTGACTACAATTGCACTCAACGCACAAACGCTGCACAATTGCACAAACGCTGACTACGGTGCATATACGACTTTTGAGAAGGTGAGTGATATAAAGTACCTTGCAGCTGTTGTAGATGATAATCTACAGTCTTCAGTTCGCGACTTACAAAAATACAGTTGGTTATAACACAGCACAGCCAGAGACAGACCTTCTAGGTCTAGTTGGTTGTGCTATTTCGCCTCATTCGGATATGCTAGCATATTTATATGCGTAGAGCTATGTTTTTCGCTATAGTAATGTTTGTTCTTAATTATTCCTCATGTACAACAGTATGCATGTCCTTGTATTTTTTCTTGTACGTTATAAATAAATAAATAATAAATAAATAAATCATTTGCATAGGCCACATACAGGGATGCATCAAAAGTGCGCCAACTTATCCACTGAAAATGTAATTGAAAACCCCTTAATTGAAACCATATATTAGGCTTTAGTCAATAGTATACTATTGTATGGTATCCTTGGATGAGGGAGCGCGAAACTTTCAGCTTTAAATCACAAAATTAAGGCTCAAAAGTCTATAAAAAGGGTTGTCAATGAAAATCCTTTTAAGTCTCCCAGCTACTAAATATTTAGAGAGTTTCAAGTACTAGACATACTCCAATTATATGTTAAAATAGTTTAAAAAATCTAAGTGCGACCTATGATTATAGCTCGCACTATCATAAGGCATAGTCACAGCCATGAAACATGATGTCCTTCATAACAAATCCGAATTCGCTCAACCACACTTTTCTTTTCTACCTGTCGGACTACACAATAGAATCAATGCGGAATTAAAAGTAAAGTTATATGCTGCACAAGGAAGGAAAATTATGACCGAATGGATAATTGATCTAAGAAGGAACGAAACGAAGAAATGGGTTAATATTCATTTATTATTTTAAGTTAACCCATCAGCGCCGGAATTAATATATATTTTTTAAATCTCCAAAAAGAAAAAATATTCTTAAACTAAAGGCTGTTAGAGATGTAGATATATTTTTGTTATGTTGTATTTTTATTTCATTTTTAAGATGTCATACGGTACCATATGGCAACGCTAGGCGCGTACACTGCCTACTTTTGCAATACGGTCCAATGAGAAAGTAGTTTAGCATATAGTACCTACCTAAATAAATACGAACGTTTAACTGCGGCCTTAGTCATTTATTGTACATAAAAATAGCAGGTAAATGATTAAATAAAACTAACGAGTATGAAATCGAATAAAACAATCAATACACATTCCAACATTACATTTGGCGCAAATGGTTCTCACAATAGACTTGCAGTACTTGCGGTCGAACCTTTTCTTTTTCTTTTCCTTGCTTCACGTAATGCAAAGAATGCTTCACGTAATGATCAATTCTGTCATACCTTATTGCATCAATACTCTACTATCTGGTGACCCCAATGCAGTAGATGATCTTCCTCCTCCTTTGTTAAGACATGATATCGCTGTAAGTACCTAAGCATTTGCTATTTCTCGGGTAAAATCAAGTTGCGATACATTCTCTCTTGATTTATTATATAACTAGATTCTACCCGCAGCTTCGCCTGCGGTACAGAGAATTTTTGCTAGCGGTTTAATAACTTCGATCTGAACCCTAAAAATGTAGCTTATATTAAAAGTTAAATTCAGGTAAAATGAGAGTTGCGAGTAAGTATTGAGAGTTATATTTTAAGGTCAAACTATATTAATTTTTTGTTGTTTTAATTAGGCATCTAATAAAAACTTAAAGAGAAAGGTTTAGGGTTATACGGTGATTTAAATTTTAGGTTGTACAAACCTGATAAATAAAATAAAAAAATAATTGTTTATTTAAGAACCTCTTTGTAGACAATATTGCTGTTTCTCCCCTCGGTGCAAGTATAACCAGACTGCTCACTATGGTGGAGTAGGCCACATATAACTGCCCATATGAAAAGCAGTTCTCTCTCAAATCGATTCCTGCCGCCTCCAGTGACTACCATTGGGACTTATTTATGCAACGCATTATTCATTTGTACTACCGAATCTACAGACCTATTCCATTTCTACACTTTCAAATGATTAAAATAGCTCGCTCGCACATCCAATTCATTGATTTCTGCTTAATATCAGGGATATCAGAGTATATTTTGTCTGTAAGGTCTGCGAGCATCATTTTGCAAGTTTTTTTTTCTCTGATTCACTTTTCTAGTTTAAAGATATATTTTTCTTTTTTTCCTTATTCTATTAGGGAGTCCTTTAGAAAAAAGTCCTGAAAATATTTTGTAGGCATTTTTTGAACATTGAAACCTCTTTTAACTCCTAATGGGTTTCAATGATATTAACCAAATAAGCAAATGCATGTTTCATATTTTTCCAAATCATTACCACTTAGGAGATAAGAAGGGGTAAATAACCCTAAAAATCAAAATAGACTCTGACTCCCTGGAAGCGCTGCTTATATAAGCAGCACGAGAAAGCGCTAGAACCTCATTAGAAATGCAACATTTGTCTCGATAGCATGCGTAGCGCAAGGACCAAAATCTTTACATCTTCACGTCTGAACTACATACTTGATCATCATAAAATACATATTATACATTTCAATGTTCAAAAGAATACGAAATACGTATTTGCCTAGTTGTTTATTAGAGTAATCCTACAAATCTAATATCGTTTCTCTATACAAACTTTGAACCCCTTTTCACCTGTTTAGGGGTTGAATTTCAAATAATGCGGCCTTAGTGAGCGCCTACGTCCTAAAAGGAACCTCTGTTCAAAATTTCAGCTTTCTAGGTCTATCAGTTAGGGCTGGGCTTTGATGAGGCAGTCAGTGAATGAATCGGAACTTCTCTTTTTATATAAGAGATAGGCAGCTGTTTTGCATTGACACGTCCAGCATCTTCTTTCCACACTAATTGGATAGCAGGACATACTTTGAGTCATTTGATTAGTACACCTCAAGTATTGTAGATTACGATCAGCTTTGGGTCGTTGGACCATAATATGTCTTTTCTTTCTGTGAAACCCTTTGATGTGGCTTGCGGGTTGTGTGCCAAATGAACATATGAGCATCGTAACCACCGAATTGTCCATCCATCGGATATATAGAAGCCCATCCCTCTCATCTAAAGCACTTTGGAAGTAGCCACGAGGTTTCTTATTAAATATATCCTTCCTCGGCAGTGGATTGTTTTTCGGAATGCGGTTTTTGCGAATTGTGCCAATACATGAATAACTTTGGTATCTCATAAGGGCAAATAGAGATGGACAAGTAAATAAATTTTCCATATATACAATAGGCAAAGGAGGACACATTCTATATTATAACAATCTACAACCACTAGTACTGTTTTTGTATGTTTATGTCCAATAAAGTACTTTTCGAAGAAAAATACTTTTTGTTCCAATTAATTCGCACGGTACTGTAATAGTACTCCGAAAAAGATACAGTCAATAAAACAGCCAGCAGTCACGAACGATTTAAAAAAATGGCTTTAAAGATAAATTTCTTATTGTACATGAAATTGTAAATGAATTTTTAACCAACAATGAATATCTAGCATGATCATAACCTTAGTTGTATAATATTTTAAATAATTATTTTAGTTATGTAGGTTAATTATAAATGTATGTTTTTATGATCTGACTATTGTAAGAAATTAACGTATTTAATGCTATTTTTATTATTTATTAGAATCATAATTTAGTTTCGAATACATCGGATTAAATATTTTTGACTGGTTACGGTAAAAAGAAATCCCAATGACATCAGTTCAAATTGTTATCATTTTTATAGTATTAGAGTTTTAAAGATTATGGATACGCCGGATTTAAATATATATATATAAATTTCGCATTTAGTAAAACGGCTGCTGTATCGATATTAAATATGCCTGCGCGATTTACTGAATTGGTTTCTAAATTCTCATTCCGATAGTGCATCTCCTTTTCCTATCCCCTCTCGTTAACTGAAGGAAAGAAGAAGCAGAACGTCGCCGGCGAGTCAGTCTAACACAAGTGTTCGCTTCGATACCGCCCGCGAGACGTCCGCCGCCGCTGACCCGCTGTAACCCGCTTTTAAAACCCGCAAACGAAACAATTAGTGCTCGTAAAATAATATATATATTTGACAATTAAATTAACGCCGCGCTGTGAAGTGACTTGAGAAGCTGATTTACGAAGCTGCAAACGGACATTTAATAAGGTAAACGAGATCCCATTTTTTCCAAACTTTTCTATTCCAAACTACCGCAAAATACAGTTCACTGCCCTTTTTTATTCCAAAACCAAATCCCCGCGCTACCAGATTATACTTTGTAATATTACTCTTTGCTAATTTTTTTTATATGAGGCGAGTTTCAGAATTCTTCGATAATTAAAAAAATATATAGTTTATTTAATGGACTTTTTATTCATACGATTTTTAATCTTCCTTTTATTTCTTGGACTATATCAATATTATATTTATTACAAATTGATTACTTTTAAATGTTGTGTTGATTATTTCTCAGACTATTATCATGTTTAATTTCATTGGATATTTTTAGCAAGTAAAAACAAATAAATGAAATTGTACGCCCTGTGTGCAAACTGTATCGAAACATTTTTTACCAAAATGTCTCTACCTCTAACAAACAGTTATAAAACAAATGTCTATCTATCTATCTTAAGTATAGTCGTGCAGAAAATGGCTAAAATGCCGAATGACTTTTCCTCTTTTCCTGGGGATGAGAAAGCATTCGAAATTAATGAACCGATACAGCGGAGTGAGCCGAGTCATTCTTTTCCCTGCTCGTATAAAAAAGTCGATCACAGGAAACGAGTCATAAGTAAGATCTCAGATAAGTCGCGGTTGAGAAAATAAGGGCAACACTGAAACGGTATCCGGTGGTGAACGACATTTTGGAAGGTTTCTTATATTCCTATATGGTAAAATAGGAAAGGTGCCGTCAATGGGTTTAGCGCTGCGGTATCAGCATGTACTAATAATTTACCATGTATCATGTATTATTATTATATCCTTAAGAACTCAAATAAATAATATAATGGGGAGAATTTCGGAATGAAATTTCAACATATGTTAATTTATAAATAGGATAAAACGATTTTACTGACTAAAGTTCTAGCACCCGAAGTTTCAGCGACATTGCAGCCGGCTTTGTCCAGGGTAGCCTAAAGTACTGTCACTTGTCATCCGTTGTTCTGTGGGTAGGCGGCCAATTGCTGCTGTTATTCAGAAAATTATGACGGTGGTGAGGCGACGGGGTCGGCGCGAGCGAATTTTGAAAAACCGCTGTTCACACTACAAACCGCTGTGCACACTGTGCACACTGGTGGTGAACGGTTTCGTGCAGCTTAGGCCACAAGATCCATTTTGTTCTTGGATCGTCTCAACTCACGATTCAGCTCCTATTCTCCTCGCGTAGAAGGCTATCCCGGGTAAGACTCCCGTGTCTCAGGCCTGAGAGCTCGTGGACCGGTTTCTCCCGGCGGGATTGCATCCCGGCGTCACTGAACGGTTTGCGCACGGGTCAGCGAAGCCAATCGGTTGTGCATTCTGACTAATGGATGAAGGGGTAGGTAGACTATGGAAATACACTGTTTCCTAAGCAGCGGGGATGGATGCTGACCTGTTGTCATGCCACTCTTGAAATGACCTTGGGCCACTCGATCCCGTGTGGCACTACGGGCAAAGAACGTCCAGGTCCGCGGTAAATTCAAACTGAATTACCGCTGTAATACAACAGGTAGAGGTTACACAACAGTCGGGAGGACGGAGGTATCCTGAAGGTTAATTCCAGACGGAGATATCCTGCCAAAACTGGCAGTTAGGCGGTGAGGCTGCCCGCTGGGACCTTTCCCGGTGCCTCGCCGTAAGGCGTTGGACTCTAACGGGTTGCTGGTGGGCTAGACAGTAGATTGTCTTGTCCCCAAGTCTTTTACGCTCATCCCACAGTTGAAAGAACGATCTATCAACTTTTACATATCATTATACCTACTACCAGCTTAATTTATATTTCTTTTTATGAAATCGTAGGGTATCATTGTCAAAGAAGAATATCATCAAAAACGTCTCTTTACGAAGTTTGATGAAAAGGGGTGGTGGCCATTTTATAAGGGTCTTATCAAGCGCTGTGCTTAAATGAAAATTTAAACTTCAAATAACTCGGCTATCAAGATAAGACCCGAAAGTAATTTGAAATGAAATTGTAACTTTGGCGAGTAATGGCTTGAAGGCTAGAGGGAGAGCATGATTCAGTTTACCTTATTTCATCGGGTTGAAGAATCCAACCATGTTCCAATGCATCGTTTATTTAATAATCAAAAAATAATTGAATAATACCTACATAAAATAAAATTTTCGTAATTGGTCGTGGCGCACGCTCCCATCTTTATCCACCAGAAAATTACTAAGTGTAGTGGCAAATCCAGCGGTCAGCGGTTAAACCGATCGAAAATCTGCCACCTTATTTTAGGGTAGCCATAGAACGACAAGGTGCAATTTTGGTGGCACCCAGGGGTGATGTGAACCGGCGTTTTACTGCCGATGGCACACCAGGTACTCGTAGAGGCGTGTCTCTCCTCGGCGAGTTGCGATACAAGGTGACCTTAAGCTCATGTATCGTACGGTCTCCTTTTGCAGATTCCGCAGCGATCTCTTTTCCTATAAGATCGATCTAGTCTCCACTAGTTTGTAAATCTAGCCGCTCGCATAATTGAGGCATCAAGGTATAAGCTGTTATTGTCGCTTACCGTTTGAAGAGCAGTACTGTCCTGCGAAGCGTAGATATCGTCGGGGTCGGGTTATAAACTCGGTCCTGTCGAAGTCTGGTCTCGCGAAGTTCTCTCTTGTGCACTCAATTATCGAAAGTTTTCCGAACACTGACTATTATTTTTGTCTCTACCGCTTGAAGGTTGATTAAAAAACTGTTTTCTTGTCACTTTATAATTCCACTTTCAATGTGGCTCAAAATAATTATAAATTCAATTATTTCTATATGTTACATTGTGAAAGAATGAAAATTTTTAAAACAAAATATGTTACTTCTTTTTTTTTTCTTGTTATTTTTTTTTTCTCTTGTTTCCATGGTTTCTCTCGTTTCCATGGTTTCTTTAATATACTATGTTAGTGATTCCCTTATTCAAAACTGTAGAATACATATATTCACGGCTTTGTTGTGTGGAATGTTTACGGTATTATGAATATTTTAATATTAATATTATTGGTAGTTAATTCTAAATACAACTATTTTGCCGAGACACTCCCCTTCCCGTAAACGACTGTAGGAGTTTACCTGTTGTCGGGAACGGCGATTACAGCTATCTTAGTAGTTGGTCTCTGGTATATCTTACCACGGCATTTTATTGCGACGGAACGGGTTTGTCCGTCTTTTCCAGGGAAAGTTTTTTCGATGATACCCTTGAGCCACATGTTGCGCGGGGTTTGAGGGTCTACCAAGAAGGCTAAATCGCCTTCCTTTATAGGTGCGACCTCGTTCCGCCACTTCGGCCGTTTGGCAAGTGTAGGTAGATATTCCTTGACAAACCGATTCCAGAAGTGGTTGGCCAGGGTTTGGGCGATTTGCCATTGTTTTCGCAAACAAAGGCTGTCTGAATCTATGACTCCGAAATTCAATCTGCCTGATGATGAGCCTATTAAAAAATGATTCGGTGTCAGGCTCTCCGCGTCCAGGCTGTCTAACGACACATGGACTAGAGGCCGACTGTTCACTGAATTTTCAGCTTCTGCCATTAGTGTGGCGAGAGTCTCCTCGCGGGGAGCTTTCTCTTTTAGGGTGGCATAGAGTGACTTTTTTATAGATTGTACCAACCGCTCATAAAATCCGCCCATATGCGGGGCAGCCGGTGTGTTGAATTTCCACTCGATCCGTTTCATGGCGCTCTGCGATCGCAGATCGTCCCAATCTATCTCGCGAATGGCGGCTTTCAGTTCATTATTTGAACCGTGAAACCCAGTTCCGTTGTCAGAATAAATGACAGCGGGGGTTCCACGGCGCGCACACATGCGTTTTATGGCCATCATCGTCGAATCGCTAGAGAGTGAATTCGTGATCTCGACATGGATCGCCCTAGTGCTCATGCAGCAGAAAATTGCGCCATATCTTTTCTCTCTCCGGCGACCGACAGCAACCTCGATCGGACCAAAGTAATCCAGCCCTATGTTTGTAAACGGTCGAATGTGATGCTCTAATCGAAGTTCAGGGAGGTCTCCCATTTTTGGTGGTATTGGTTTTGCTCGGTCGATCCTGCATTTAAGGCAATTAAAGGTTATTTTCCTAATCGCGCCGCGTTGGTGTAATATCCAAAACCGTTGCCGTAGTTCGTTGGCAACGAATTCGCGTCCCTTGTGTCCCGCCGCTTCATGCTGATGTTGTATGAGCAACTGGGTGAAGGGGTGTTTCGCGTCCAATATTGGGGGTTTCTTTACCTCTAATGCGACGCCCTTAATTGCGTTTATTCGTCCTCCTACTCGTAACACGTTTTCGTGGTCGAGGTAGGCGTTAAGATTGATTAATTTTGTATTTTTCGACAATACGGTATTATTTTTAATGGCGTCTATTTCTAATTTAAAACTACTTAATTGTGCTTGTTGTATCCAATATAATTCGGCGCGTTCTAGTTCGGCTGGGGATAGAAACGGTTCGTGACTCCCTTGGTGCCGGCAACGGTCTATGAACCGTAACGTCCATGCCGTGCTTCTTAAAAGTCTATTTAATCTAGAAAATCTATTTATATCTAGCAAGGGCGGGCTCGGTACTTGAAGGACCGTAGCCACAATGCGTTTTAACTCTACGTCTGGTTTGATTGTTTGCGAAGTGGATTTCTCAGTGGGCCATAATTCTCGGTCTAGCTTTAGAAAATCGGGACCGGTGGTCCACCTGCGTATTTTTTCTAAGTCAAAGTTGTCGGCGGTATCTCGAGTACCGAGATCACCTGGGTTGTCCGCCGTGGGAACCCAGTGCCACTGTGTTAACTTGGTTAGTTGATCTATCTCACCGAGACGGTGGGCGACAAATGTTTGATATTGCCGTGGGTCGGAACGGATCCACGACAATACTGTTTTGCTGTCACTCCATAAATACGTTTCCTGAAACGTCCATGTGTGATGCGTTTTTACCATTTCCGCTAGGCGGCTCGCTAAAGTAGCTGCTTGAAGTTCAAGCCTAGGTATGGACATAGCTTTTAGCGGTGCGACTTTATTCTTACCTATTAAAAATACAACACATGCTTTTTTGTCGGTGTCTATATAACGCGCGTACGCGACCGCTGCATATCCTTGTTGGCTGGCGTCATCGAAAATATGCAATTGCGTCGGTTCGTTAGATTTTATTCCTGCATATTGATAGCTACGTGGTATTTGAAAGTCTTTTATGTGTTTTAGTTCTTCTAACCATGTCTGCCACTTCGTGAAGGAATTACTACCGATCGCTTGGTCCCAGTCAACCTTTTCTAACCATATATCCTGTAGCAGAATTTTTGCCTTTATTGCTAGAGGTCCCAAGAAGCCGAGTGGATCAAACACTGACATAATGACCTGTAATGTCTGTCGTTTGGTGGGAATAATTATTCCGTTCAATATGTCGGGTTTTATTTTCCTAAAATTAGTATCAAAAAATAATTTGTCTGTTTTTGGGTCCCATTGAAGCCCGAGTATGCGCTCGACGTTGTCATCTGGATTTGACCACGCCACGTTTGTTTTTGATCGCCTCTCGACGGGAATTTCGTTTAAAGTACGAGTGTCGTTGCTGGCCCAGTTTACGATCTCAAACCCGCCTGATTGATGTATACGCGACACATCACGAATCAGTTTTTTGGCAGATTCGATATCGTTCGTACTATCAAGGTAATCGTCCACATAATGGCGATCCGTTATAGCTTTTACCGCGTCAGGAAAGTCATTTGAGAAGCGTTCTGCGTTCCGGTTCTTTACATTTTGCGCGAGGCATGGAGAGCAAGTACTGCCAAATAACACGACTTGCATACGATATTCGGTTGGTTGTTTAGAGGTGTCCATATCACGCCATAAAAATCGTTGACTCTGTGAGTCCGCGTACGTTAATCTAACCTGAAGGAACATTTCTTTGATGTCTGCAGCAAATCCTATCAGTCCTTGACGGAATTTAAATAGTACTCCCATTAGGGGATTAAGGAGGTCGGGTCCAGATATTAGGTTGTCGTTGAGGCTAACGCCATTAGCTTTGGCGGCGCAATCGAAAACGAGCCTCATTTTCCCCGGCTTATTGGGATTTGTTATATGAAAATGTGGTATGTAAAATATTCGGTTGTTTTCGGTGTTTATTTCTGCTTCAGATAGTTTTACGGCGTAACCTTTCGCGATGAAGTCGCTCATTTTTTCCGAGTATTGTCGAGCTAGTATAGGGTCTTTTTCTAGGCGTTTTTCTACCGACTTTAGACGCCTTTCAGCCATATCGCGGCTGGGCGGCATTGAAATATCGTCAGTCTTCCAAAGTAGGCCGGTCTCCCAGCGTGCACCTACCTGACGGGTAGTTGCCTGTAGGAGTTGTTCTGCCCTCTGATTGGTGTTCTGACGATGTTTCCTCGAATGGGGACCTAAGTCTTCGACATCGAAATAACTCCGCACTAACTCGTCGACTTTATCGTCGTTGCAAAGGGTGTTTACTTGTTGCGTATCTGAAGATCTTTTGTGCCCTGACGCACCAGCCAAAGTCCAGCCTAATCGAGACGATGTTGCTGTCGGGCCTTCTATCGGACCGGCCCGAATTGTCCTGGGAATAAATAAGTCCCAGTGATCAATTCCGATCAACAGTTTGGGCCGTCCGTTAACGTCGCATAAAGGCACGTTTTTTAGATGCGGCCATTTATCGGTCATAGCTTGGGCTTTAAAGACTTGGGTCGGCAATTCTAAATTTTTAATCGTACGAACATTCTTCATTTCGTAAAACCGATTTGTATTTACGGCGCGGATCTCGACGTTTACGCGGCGCGTAGTTGCGTTTTGAATAGCCATGCCGGAGGCTCCTACTAAATTTAGTGGACTCCGGGGTCCTTCTACTCCTATTTTATCTGCTATCTGTTCCTCTAAGAGGGTGATAGTACTGCCTTCGTCCAGTAGGGCGAGAGTGGTATAACAGCCCAGGGGACCTCTTAATTCTACGGTAGCTACGCGTAGCATCTCAGTAGCTTCATTCCACGTATTGGTCACGGCGCTCGTCGAAGGGCTAGGTTTGTCATGTGATTCGGATTCTACCGGCGCGGGTTCAGACTTGTTTGTTTTCCCTTTGTCGGAGTGCAGAAGCACATGGTGCGGCTGTACGCATCCGTCCTTCCCGCATTGCCCTGATTTTCTACAATTTTTTAAGTTGTGACCCTTAATAAGACATCGGATACATAATTTATCCCGTTTGACCCATTCCCAGCGATCGTGTACAGACATGGCTAACAAAAACTTACAATCGGGTGTACGGTGGTTGTTTTTCTTGCATTTTGCGCACTCGATGTGTTTGCTTTCAGTAGTATTATGCGTGTACTTTTTGTTGTTTTGTGGAAATCTATTGTTATTTTTCGATGTATTTAAGTTAGAAAATGCAGGCGGCGAGTCGTCTTGTGCTGCCGCATCTACAATTCCTTCTAACCATATGCTAAAATGTAGTAAAGTTGGGTGATCTCCATTATTGGTTGAGAACCACTGCAACCGTAAGTGTTGCGGTAATTTATTTACTAATTCCCGCAGTAGCTGTGGATTTATCAAATAGCTATCGTGTCCCATATTCTTCAGCGAATGTACAACATTACACACAACCGTACCAAATTCCACAAGTTTGAACAAGGGGTCACTGACCGATATTTGTTGCGTTCGGCGAGCCTCTCGCATCAGCTCGTCAATCCTTGCGCTGGGGCGGCCGAAGCGACGTTCGAGCGTGCGGCGAATCTCGGCGACATTCCGTGGATCTACGAGCATCGCACGGACCGCTTCGCGCGCGGCGCCCTGCAGACTCTGTTGTAGCCGTACCAAGTTGTCGGCGTCGGTAAAGCCGCAGGTCTCTGTACCTTGGTCGAATAGAGCTGCGAATATAGCCCACTCACGTGGATCACCTGAAAACCTTGGTAAGTTTTTCAACAAATGGGCGCGAGCATGACTTAAGGCGTACTCAGAAGGGTGGGGTTGCACTGATACATTCACAGCACTTTTTTGCACATTCGGGACATGGTCTATTTTTACAATGTTATTGTTTGACGGTTGAGTCGGACGCGACGGTTCCTGCAGCGTGTCTAGCCACGCGGACGTGTGGCGAAACGAAGCTTGGGACGCAGCGGCTCGGCTCTTCTCGTCCTGTCTCCTCCTCGATCGGCGGCTGTCGCCATCGTAGTCGTCATCATCTTCCGCCTCGATCTGCGCTTGAATAAGCCGTTTTTGGAGCTCAAGTTTCTCTTCTAGCGCTTCTATCTTTATGCGCTGTGCGGCGGCGGCGGCCCTGGCGGCAGCCACATCGATGTCCGCGGCAGCCCTGGCGGCGGCTGCGTCCGCGGCGTTGTCCGCGGCGGCGGTCTCGGCTCGTAAGCGTGCTCGTTCTGCTGCGGCGTGTATCTCGGCTTCGATTTGCAGTGTCGCGATGCGGGCGGCCATCGATCTCGATGATCGGCGGCTCGTCGTCGATGTGGCTATAGACGGCGCTGTCTGGGGAACGATCGTGGCGCCGGTATCATCATGTGATCTCGTGGCGTCGCGCTCGGCGCTTCCGTCTACGTTTCTGGCGGCAATTCGCTCGCTTTTGCGGGCTGGCGTGCCGTTTTTTGACATCATATCGATTGATTTGTTACCACTATATCGTTAGGTTGTGGTAGGTAGGCACCGTTGTGCCGTCCAGTATTGATTTTAAACCGATTGAGCGAGTTTCAACGGTTTATTTGCAAATTTTATATTTTTCAGAAAAATATTTCCTTTCTGTTTTTTCTGATTTTAATCTAGCTCCTAAGCGGTTTTTTTTTTTAGTATCTAGTCCAGAATCCGGCTCGAAGGACCAACGATTCTATGTAGTGGCAAATCCAGCGGTCAGCGGTTAAACCGATCGAAAATCTGCCACCTTATTTTAGGGTAGCCATAGAACGACAAGGTGCAATTTTGGTGGCACCCAGGGGTGATGTGAACCGGCGTTTTACTGCCGATGGCACACCAGGTACTCGTAGAGGCGTGTCTCTCCTCGGCGAGTTGCGATACAAGGTGACCTT
This sequence comes from Micropterix aruncella, assembly GCA_944548615.1. NCBI lineage: Eukaryota > Metazoa > Arthropoda > Insecta > Lepidoptera > Micropterigidae > Micropterix > Micropterix aruncella. The sequence continues at coordinate 25,704,837 of OX155964.1, read as the reverse complement.
AAGCTCATGTATCGTACGGTCTCCTTTTGCAGATTCCGCAGCGATCTCTTTTCCTATAAGATCGATCTAGTCTCCACTAGTTTGTAAATCTAGCCGCTCGCATAATTGAGGCATCAAGGTATAAGCTGTTATTGTCGCTTACCGTTTGAAGAGCAGTACTGTCCTGCGAAGCGTAGATATCGTCGGGGTCGGGTTATAAACTCGGTCCTGTCGAAGTCTGGTCTCGCGAAGTTCTCTCTTGTGCACTCAATTATCGAAAGTTTTCCGAACACTGACTATTATTTTTGTCTCTACCGCTTGAAGGTTGATTAAAAAACTGTTTTCTTGTCACTTTATAATTCCACTTTCAATGTGGCTCAAATTAATTATAAATTCAATTATTTCTATATGTTACATTGTGAAAGAATGAAAATTTTTAAAACAAAATATGTTACTTCTTTTTTTTTTCTTGTTATTTTTTTTTTCTCTTGTTTCCATGGTTTCTCTCGTTTCCATGGTTTCTTTAATATACTATGTTAGTGATTCCCTTATTCAAAACTGTAGAATACATATATTCACGGCTTTGTTGTGTGGAATGTTTACGGTATTATGAATATTTTAATATTAATATTATTGGTAGTTAATTCTAAATACAACTATTTTGCCGAGACACTAAGGACATAACTATATTTATTATATTCACTTTTACATCAAAATTTATTATTGGAAGCAGCTGTTTCAGTGTAAAAAATAAGTAACTTGGATATTAAGACATGTTAAAGCACAGGCTTTTATTGTAATAAAAAGTAGGAAACACGTTTTATAAAAAAAAAAAAAAGCGTGGAGCAAGCAATAATAACGGAAAATATTTATTGATTTACACAAATTACACTAACTATAATTATAACTATATTTATTATATTCACTTTTATATCAATTTTTTTATTGGAAGCCGTTGTTTCAGTGTAAAAAATAAGAAACTTGAATATTAAGACATGATAAAGTACAGGCCTTTATTACATGTAATAAAAAGTAGAAAACACGTTTTTTTTTTTTAAATTGCGTGGAGCAAGCTATACCTAGTAACGGAAAATATTTATTGATTTACACAAATTACACTAACGTAGGAAATACTACGATGCTCTTTTAGTAAAAAAATGCTATACTGTTTTATAAATACCTATAATAAGCATCTAAAAGAATCACAATATTTTATTTCATCGCTTTAATGCCAAAGTCTCAATAAGAGCGCACTATTTAAATTTTGTGGAATTTTTTCTCGTGCAAGTGACAATTTTGAAATTTGACAGCTGTTACCTATTACTGTTCCGATTATTATTAATGGAGCGCCATACAAAAGAAGAACGGATTATGATTGTGAAAACCCATTACAAAAATAATGAAAGTTACGCTGAGACCGCTAGCAAACTTCGCGGAATTTTAGGTCGAGAAAGTGCACCTAATTTAACAACAATTCGAAAAGTCGACAATTTTTTTTGAATAAGCTAGGTCGATTATGGAGAGTAAGTTTCCTTTTCGTCGACGCGGTACGGGTCGATCTCTTGAAAGCATTGTTGCTGTAAACGAGAGTGTCGCCAAAAACATCAATTCGGCGTCGTTCCCAACAATTTAAATTCCATGAAGCACTACGCAACAAATTTTGACGAAACAACTCAAATTTTAACCAGTACAAGATGCAGCTTACTCAGAAGCTCAATCCAGCAGACCATGCAATGCGCCGGCCATTGCTTTAATGGGTAATACAGCAAAATTAAGTGAATGCCGATTTTTATAAAAAAAGTTATCTTCATCGATGAAGCGTATTTTCATCTGAATTGCTTCTAGAATAGGCAAAATTGTAAATAGAGTTTGAGGATTAGAAAATCCGTACGGGATTCATGAGAAAGAAATGCATCCACAACAAGCAACTGTCTAGTGCAGATATTGGTGAAGTGTTGTGATTAGGCATTACATTTTTTGAAAATGAGGCCGGAATTGTAGTGACTGTGAACGGCATTCATTGCAGTAACATGACAATGTAGTTCTTATAGCTTCAACTGGACAGCATGGACCTGGAAGACATTAAGTCACCTGACACACTGCGCATGAAACAATCGATTTATTGCAGCAATGATTTCCAGACCAAATCATCTCACGAAAAGTTAACTGGGCACGAAGATCATGCAATTTAACGCCGTGACATTACTTTCTTTTGGGGATCTCGGGGCTATGCGAATAAACCAGAAACAATCTTTGAGCTCATGACCGAGATCCAACGCGTCATCGGTGAGATACAGCCACATTTTTGTCAAATTTCATCAAAAGCGCAATGGGCTGTCATCAGAGCCACGGAGGCCATTTGGCGGATATTTTATTATATTATACTTAATCGGAACATGTCTATTCTACAATGCAATAACAATATCACAAATTACTCAATAAATACGTGTTTTATAAATAGGATAGAAAACGAATTTACCGCATGAAATTTGTAGGACCCGACGTTTCGGTGACGTTGCAGCCGCCGTTGTCTAGGGTAGACAGGTGAAGAGCTGTCAGTCCGTTGTTTAGCGGGTAGGCCGCAAACCGCTGCCGCCACTGCGTAGGTTATAACGGTGGTGGGGGGCCGGGCTCGGAGCGCGGGAATTTTTAAAATCCGTCTTGCACACAACACTCACTGTATCCTGTTTTACGTCTTTGCGTTCGGCGTTCGGCGGCGGGAACATTTTAATAAGAGGGTTCCACGTAGAAGAGAGTTTGTAGCCGTCATCTCTATTGAAGTTCGGAGTTCTTCTTATTTCAATGGCTTCCCGGATCATGCGAGGAAAGTAGAATTGTTCCTTGGATAGAACAATGGGATTTTGAAACTGCATCCAGTGGTTACTTCCGCTATCCAATATATGTTCGCAGATCGCCGATTTTTCTCGCTGAACGTTTTTAACAGCTTTGATGTGTTCTGTCAGTCGAATGGCTATGGGCCGTTTCGTTTGTCCAACGTAGGCTAGACCGCAGCTGCATTCGACTTTATACACACCCGGGGTTTGCAGTGGTATTACATCCTTTACAGGCCTCAAAAATCGAGCTATATTTTGGGTCGGTTTGAAGATCGTTTTTATATCGAATCTGTTTAGCATCTTACTTATTCGATCAGTCACGCCCTTGACGTATGGTAAGAATGCTCTTGATCTGCTCGGTTTTTGAGTTTCGTCCGTATTAGATCGTGTGCGTGTCTCGTGATATTTTCCGTATCCATTTTTCCTAATGCATCATTGACATGTTCCATCTCCTTCGGAAAATGCTCAGTGTCGCATAGATCGCGTGCTCGATTCACGAGCGACGTTTGCACTGAACGTAGATGGTAGATGGGATGATGGTGTGAGCTTGCATGCAAATATCTGTCCGTATGTGTGGGCTTCCGATATACCGTATGTCCGAGAGTATTGTCACTTCTCCTCGTCACTTTGACATCCAAAAATGGTAAGGAGCCGTTCTTCTCTACTTCATAGATGAAACTGATTTTTGGGTGTATGGAGTTTAGAGGGTGTATGGGCGTTTTCTATCCTATTTATAATGTCAAACAACCGCGATAGTCTTCGATTTTATAAATACGTGTTTTATTTTTAAACCAAACAAAGCAGTCTTATTGAGACAACCTTTACATGCGTAGAATGTAAGCTAACTACTTGGTAAACCCTGACTATTTGGACAAGTTATTAGAAATCCTTAGTTGTATGTTTTAAAATTATAATCTTAGAATATTGTATCGTCACTTTAACTACATATTATATGTAAACAGTTTCAAGACGATCTAATGTAGGGAATTTGGTTAAAATGTCATTAAAATAATTACCTAAACTGAAAAAAATATACTAGCGATACCTTTCCAAATGCTTTCCTAAGGGGCCAGTTGGGATTCCTTAAATTGTTTAGTAGGCAGATTAAAACATTATAAGGTACTTACTTCAAGTCTATTTCGCTATATGTAGCTACTGAACAAAATAATACATTCAACTCTAAATACACTAAATTCATTATGCAATATTCGTTTCTGTGGCCATAGTAGATATAAATAGTTTTATTGGCTATTTATTTTATTGTAATCATGTACTTTAGTCGAAAATGTAAATGTGGTCAGCGAGCATGCGAACGGCCGATGACGTAGGGTATACTGCAATATGCTTCCGATTTGCTACGGTCGGTGTTATCTCGTTTTTTGACCAACGTCAGATATGAAATAAAAAGCAGCGAAATGAGCAAAAATGGCAGTGCGGCTGTCTGGGCGGTGTCGCCGGAAGTGAAGTCTTGGGCCGGAAGGGTGGTCTGAAAAACGACTGCTCGGCCGGAGAGCGCGGCCACAGCTTAGGCAGAAGCGTAGGGCGTTTCATCAGACGTGACACGCCGCGATGGTTGTCTTCAGATGTATCTGTTGCCGACCAATCTTTTTGGCTTAGGGCTCGCCGATGATCCTCGGTGTGTATGTGGTGGTGGTCATCAGACTGCAGAGCATATACTATGGTCGTGCTCGTTACTGTCGTACGCCAGGGAAGAACTGCTGGACGCGATGTCATGGCTACATAAGTGGATATCCCATTTGGTATACTGACCTAGTCAGTAGCAAAGAGTGCTTTGCGGCATTTCGTATCTTCGTGGCGCACTGGGCGTCGCGGCTAAAAGAACTGAGACTTCAGGGCGCTCCCGTTCTAGGTGCGAGTGACTTGCCGTCTCCGTGAAATGCATACTGCTCGCCGCGTTGTGCCGGTTTTAAACGCCGGTGCAGATTTAAATTAAACTTTGTTTATATTGTTTGTATTGTTTGTTTGTATTATTTGTATTGTTCTCTCCCTAACAGGTATGTCCGTGGCACCGCACCAGGTTCGCTCTGTCCCCACTCCCTTCTTGCTGCTGTTTGAGAATGCTGCTTAATGTATGGACTATGCACTACCACCTGCCAAAAATATGTATGTATTTTTTTGAATGTAATACGTATTGTAACTATCCAATGAAATGGTATTTAAATACATGTATGTGTATGTAAATGTAAAATGTAAAAAAAGAAAAAAAATGTAATTATAAAACGAACAAATACATGACTCTTTGGGGGACTGGATGGGGATAGAAGCCTCTGATCTTTGGATATACTATTAAGCTCGGGCAGAAAAGACGACTATAGTCGTTATAACTGCCCGGGTGGTGGATGGATTGGCTTCTGTCTCCATCCACCTCGTTGGAGTAAGAAAACTGTTGCAGATCAATTCATGACGCGGGGTTAATGAATGAGAACAGGAATTATTGGTTATAGGAGAACTCCGTGTTGCAGCCTCTATGAATGCTATAACCGCGGCGCGTGGGTGAACCTTGAGACTGATTTATGCAGATGTGGAATACAACTCAGCTAATTTCAGCATGGTCTGGGAAGCATTTCCCTAACAATATAGGTCATCATAGTATTATATATTATAGTGTTATATCTAGACCTTTAGATAAATCCTGTCATTGCATTATCCTAACAAAATAATCTGAGAATAAAAAAGTTAAAAATAAACAACTTTTACTTTCCATCAATGAGTTCCAGTGGCAATATCCTGGCTCCATCTTTAGTCCCTCGTCCTTACGTGTAATGGAAAGTAATCATGACAAAAAAACAAACGAGCCCAAACCTCAACTATCTTAGTACTTTTCATCACGGAATTCCAGTGAAAATTTTCCTGCTCGATATTTTGAACATCATCATCACGTGTAATTAAAAGTACTCATGATAACAAAACAAACGAGCCAAAACTCCATCATACTAGCACTTTCGATCAGGGAGTTTAGATGACAATATTCCTGTTCCATTTTCAGACCCATGTGTATTGTGATAGTACTCATGATAACAAAACATGCTAGTCCAATTTGTTGGCTCTCCTAGTATTTTTTATCAGCTTGATGGAACCATAGTATTATATTGTCACAGAAATTACATTAAATATGCCAAATTTCAGCTTTAATCAGATACCAGGAAGTAGTTAAAAAAGGGTTTGCAAATTTTGAAGCGAACAATTTACATACAAATATTGGAAGTTAAAATAAAGCTTGTAATAATAAATAGATGGAGAGTCGCACGAAAACCACCTAAACCGTGACATGTAAAAAGTAAAATTATGTTTTGAAACTGCTTTATTTGGCTACTTTTAAATTTAATTTTGATTCACTATTAAAAAAACTGATTTGAAAAAACAATTTAAATCATTTTAGACGTTTCGATGCGGGCGCTTGGATAAAACAATCCACATTATGAACAACGCATTCACCCGGCTGTAAAGAAGCATAAAGTTCATAAAATACATGACATTGATCAAAACAAAATTATATTATTGTAGGTGATGGTTATTGAAAAAAAAAACAGAAAAAAATGTCTTATAATCTTATTATATAACTAACATACACTATGCTTACAAAACAAATAAATATTTAAAAACGCTGTATCTTGCGACACAAATTATTAAATAACATGAATTTACAAATATTTCAAGGAGTATTGATACCTACTATATCGGTTTTTCCCAGTTGTACTCGTCTAGAAATATTGAAAGATGACAATTTTCCATTTTTTATTAGAAACTTTAAAAAAACACTGAAATTTCTTTCAAAATATCACAGCACTAGAGCAAATGTGCTATCGTTGCCAAAATGTCGCTTTCACTAAAATGAAATAGCATTCGTATTGCCGATATAGACAGAAACGATTCTCGATGCGATTGAGGAAGTTCGGCTACTCACCGGTAGGGTCGACTCTAAACGATTGTTCTAATTGTTTCAAAACGATTGTTTTGAGTCGACCCTACCGAAATATCAGAACTAACTATGTCGATAGCGACTGAAATGCGAGAGCTTTCGTAATAAGCCTGCAGACTACTCTATTCCTACGTAATGGTAATATCGATCAAATATATTAACATATTTTACGTCAAATGTGAATATGGCTCTAAGTACGCTATAATGAATATGCTTATTTCAAGCTAGATAGATCAGTCAGATAGATATTTCACGCATTAATATAACAAACACAGTTTGTGAACACTAGCGTTAGTGATATGGCAATCAAAACACTTCAATTATAATCGGGTTATGCGCATGGGTACAACTCATTATTATTATTATACAACCCGCATATAAACGAATGCAGCTATTTGGAATCCGCATCAACATACCTATAACCGCATGCTGGAAAAAGTACAGAAGTGTTTTTTTGAGGATTTCATACTTCAAGCAGTACGGATGTTGTATCCGACTTCATTTATAACAGGCTTTGTTGGCTATAATTCTTCCTGTCTCCGAAGAGAAATGCTGACCATGTCCCACAATTTTAATATTGCTAATTGTAAATTTCTAGTTGATATATTTATTAATTTTACTTTTCAATGCTTTGTCTTTTCTGTAGCATTGATTAGTAATAAGTCAATAAATAAATAAATAAATAAATGTCTCTCTGATTAATCTGTGGCGCGGCGACTGAAGCACTAATAAAAAGAAATACGACAAGAAGGAAATGCTGCGATAGTATTATAAGCAAAAGGTGGAAATATAAGTTATGGCGTCCGGAAATAGTCCTATTTCCATTGTTAGAAGTACGGACAAAAGGTTATTATATTAACACTGGCGATTCTTACTCGACTGAATGCTATAACGACACCAATATATATATATATATATATATATATATATATATATATATATATATATATATATATATATATATATATATATATATATATATATATATATATATATATATATATATATATATATATATATATATATATATATATATATATATATATATGTATATAATTGTAAATACACCAATGTATTGTGTCTACACCAATGTATGTGATTGTGTAGTTGTGTATGTTTAATATTATAGTTCATTTATATAATTTCCTTTGCGATTTTGTAATAGTTCTATAACCCTCTTGATTTTATTTTTTACATATTACTGTAAGGGGAATCAACACCGACATATCATTATATAATAGAAGGGTTGTATGTCTGCCTTTAATGACTGTACACTTGACGACAGCTATTATAGCGAGTCAAACGACTAGTTTACTCAGAATATAAAATTTACTGAGATATTATTTTTACCGTCAATTCAAAAACGTAAAATACACAATTGAAAAACACCTGACTGTGTAAGACTTCTTTGAAAGACGAGTATATATTGTGAAATGTGAAAGACCTACCTTGAAGGCCACGTTTTCTAGTTCACGAATAATGTTTCAACCCCAGCCACATAGGTCAGCGGTTCCCAAACTTTACGGATCGGATCCCCTACTAAATCGCAGACGTTTGGCGGAACCTTTACAGGGTGTTTCAGGGTATAGAGCCAGAGGTGATTTTTATATCAATTAACGAGTTGTTAGGTTTTTTTTCCGAATTGGGGGCTTTAATATTAAAATGTCAACTCACCTCATGATATCCAAATCAAGAAAAATATTGAAAATAATTAACTGGAAAATAATAGTCTGGAATGAAAAACCTACATTGTTTTAAAAAAAAAATTACAAAATTTAGACAAAATATAGTTAGGAATACATATCCATAGAGCCATCACTGGCTAATTAGAACATGTAATGCATATAGGGAATAAGTGATAAATATTTTAATGGGAATATTTCTTTAATATTTCAAGAGAATTATCAGTAAAACATAGAAATAATTTTAGAGTCAGGAAATTGTTTCCATATTCTATTGATATTTGCCCTGTAATTCCGCTTTATGTCAGGCGTTTAGCTCTTTAATCCAGGAAAGCATCCAGTCTACTAATATATTCGTTTTGTATGTGGTATTAGAAAGGAAGAGTGACGTCATAATCAAATCCATAAGACTCACAGTCAAATCCAAAATACTTCCGTGATTTATTTTAATTAAGTTAATTTTATTTTAACCCGCTAGGCACTTAACATCCCTTGCGGGATATGTATGGCGGCCGGCTGAAATCCAAACTATCCCATACGGGATATCGCGCTCGCCGCTCAAGAAAATGTCGTTTAAATTTCGAAATGCGATTGTATATTCTATCGAATGATGCCATAATATAGCCAAATATGCAACACTATGAAATTGCTCGATTGCCGCATGCGATGTTAGAAATATGAATCACTACATCCTTACAAAATCGATGACCTCATTTCTGACGACAGTCGCAGATCGCGCGATGGCGGCGGCGCGCGCGGTGTTCGCCGAAGTGTTTGTGTTGTGAAGTGTTTTCTGGATTTAAGTGCAGTTTATACCGGATTAAAGTGAGTATTTCCCTTTTTAAGTAGATTAGCCAGTAGGATTATATAATTTCGACAATCCATTTGCTGTTTTTCACGAATTTTCGAAGAAAACACTTTGTCAACAAACCGGCCGTGTTTGTCAAAAATGGCCGTGTTTATTTTGTAATGTTTGTGAAATATCCAGTTATATCGCGAAACATGACGTAATGTCGCTTTAATTTACTAATAAAATAGGTATTGCTTCATTTACATCCTAAGTTATCACATAATTAGGCGTATTTTGAACATTATATGTTGTGTTCTAATATTGCTCGCGAAAATGAAACTTGTTTTGATAATTACTATGAGAGAAAAAAGTGCGATTTTCCATAGTTTTTCGATGAAATGTGACTCTTTGGAGTATAGTAATTAGTTATTAGACATATAATAAGTCTATGATAAGACAATATAATTGAAAAAATCTAACGAATTTTATATTATGGGCATTCAAAGTTTATTATTAGGTTCAGACGCGGAAACTCTCAAAACTTTAGATTTTTCTATAATATCAGACAAAGCTCAAAGTTCTGGTGTGATTTCTAAGAAGAAGTGATGTAGTAATAAAGTTATTTTGAAAGAATTTCATATAAAAAAATACCATAAGTAGTCACAAATTAAAAATTAAAAAAATTTTTTTTTACGAGAATACATACAATTTTTCTTGGCTGAATAAATAAATATTTTTTCCGTATTTTTGTATGCAAATAAGTAAAAAAAATATATCGTTTTGGTAAAGCATTTAATAGAGAACATAACTGTATTTACAATTTTTGATATTTACAAAAACTGTATTTACAAAAAAATCGAAATGATTTTATAGGCGAGTTTTTTCAGTTTGCCAATTTTGTAATATTTATTCATTATTATCCTAATTGTTTTACGAGATAAGGTTATAATGTTTTATATGTCAAATTTCAATGCGATCATTTTTCTCTTTATATTTTTTTAATCCGATTAGTGGTTTATAAGTTATGATCGTTTTTCTCAAGGCCGTTGACTCGCGTCGATTTTTTGCGCGAATATGTCGCGCGCAAAAGTGATAGGTGACTTTTTACCTCGCAACGTGAAGGGTTAATGAAGGTAATTTTATTAATCTTATTGAATTAGGTTAATTTTTGATACGGATGAACTTTGAATTTGACTTGAACCTTGAAAACATGACAACACGGGCGGTTTATTTCGGTATAAATGAATTTTGTACCCAGTTGTCCTTGTTAGTGTCTGGGAATCATTGTAACAATAATATCATGATATCTCTTAAATGATGAAATATTTTTGTTTTTTTTACGTATTTGTTGTTAGTTGCAATTTATTTTTGATTCACAAGTTGTCGAGTGATAATTCACGGAACCCTTATGGCAAACTCGCGGAACCCCTAGGTTCCGCGGAACACAGTTTGGGAACCGCTAGGAAAAGACATCAAGAAATCACCTATATAAGCCGATCGCGAAGCTATTGCAAATCAGTATATTAGTTCGCTACTAAAATTAGAACACGCCTATCTAAAATCGCATACATATAATAAAAATAAACTCTTTAGTGATATTCGTCATCAATAACTCTATTTTGAGCTTAAGCTCAAGCAAAACTGATATTATTAGATTAAAATCGGCTTGAGGCCGAACGATGCTCATATACCGATACTCATTTAAAAAACCTACATAAGTAAAAATTGATGTTGATATATCTGTCTGTCTGTCTGTTCGAGCTTAATAGACTCCGAAACCGTTTGACCGATCAACATGAAAGTTGGCGCATATATGTATTTTTTTCATGGAGATGGTTTCTATCCTCTTTGTTGTATCTTACCAATAGATGGCTCTGCAGTACATAAACATCTATACCGCTCAACTGATGGCCATGAAAATTGGTAGGTATACATATACATTTGAGAACGCCTAATATTTTCGCGCTAGGTATTCGCTTTATTGTAACTTGCCACCAGATGCCGCTGCAGAACATTAACTTCTTTTAAGGGCGCATAATATTTTCTCTACTATTTCATTTTTTTGTAACTCGCTACTAGGTGGCGCTACAGCACATTAATTTACATATCGTCCAACCAATCGCTATGAAAATGAGTATACATAGACACTTGAGGGCGCATAATATTTTCTCGCTATTAACTTTGTTATAATTCGCTTGCGGGTGACGCTGTAGCACATCAACGTATATACCGTTAAACCGATCAACATGAAAATTAGTATACATAAGCTTTGTCCACACTGTGCCCCTTTCATCTTCAACTTTCCCTTCATCATTCTATTCAACTTTCCTTTAGAGCAAGCAACAGTTGAATGCATCACGTCCGTGCGTCATCCGACCGGAGTCGTTATTATCGTTTATTATAACAACATGTGCGACGAGATGATTCTACTTGATGATTTCGTAGCCGAAACTTGCAGACCATCATTTCTTTTTATTTTATTTGTGTATAGTTTGTTATTTTGGTCCCAAACTTGTGGAAAAGTTCTGTAGTCTTCAATAAACTGTAAAGTAATATCGTCAGCCATCTTGATGTTGAACGGTATGTTGCATAGAAATCCACGGACCGCAGGAACGAGTGCGTCGCAGCGCACGCTATGCTTTCAACTGATTTAAGGCATGCGCCAAGGGCATGCCTCACGTGCGCTGTTGACTGTGCTATGACGCATGCCCTTGTTGAACGAAAATATGCTAGTGTGGACATAGCTATAGACATTTGACGAGGCATTAACCCCTCCTATCGCGGGGTAAAAATTTAGTCGTCACTTCTGCCCGGGACAGTTTTGCGCGTGAAGTCGATGGCCTTGAGAAAAACGACCATAACTTTTAAACTACTATACGGATCGTAAAAAGAATAACTGTATAATGATCGCATTGAAATTTGAAATTTATAATATTATAACCTTATCTCGTCAAACAATTAACATAATAATGAATAAATATTTAAAAAGTTGGCATTTTACGCAGCGCGGAGCGCCCTAACCAATATTGGTTAGATACAATTTTAGCATTTGTAAGCGTCTAACCAAAAATGGTTAACTCAAATAAGAAAGGTTAAATTTCCGCGCTATTCACTTTGTTGTAACTCGCCGCTAGGCGGCTCTGCAGTACATCAACCTATATACCAATCAACCGATCTCCATGATAACTGGTATACCTACATAGGTATTTGGGCCCAAATATAACATGGACAAGACCGGTTAATAACACTAGTAATGTATAAATGTAAAAAAAAATTACGAGAAAATTGCAAAAATGTGATTTTAATTGCGCTAGAAAGTAATAGCGCTATAATCTATTACATAATCTATTACATACTCTTAGTCAGAATGCACAATCGATTTACTTACGCCGCACGGTGCGCAGACCGTCTAGAAGCGCCAGAAGATTGACTCCTTGAGGAAACTAGCCCTAAGACCAGAGACCTACCCGGGCTCGCGCTTCATGCGTGGAGGCAGCTGGATGGGTGTTGACCCGTGAGTGTGACCGACCCTGAACAAATGGGTCTTCATGGCCAACTCAGCAAGGGCCCATTAGCTCCCTAACAGTACAGCTCCAACATGGCCTAGACACCCCAATACGTGGGGTTAGCTCCCTGTTGGGGGGAGGGAATGGGTGCCCCCTTCGCCTGCTCCGCCGTTCCAATGGACTCCTGTTTTTTTTATTTTTTATATATATATATATTTACTTTTTATTACGAGTGTCTGAAAATGGAGGCGAGAGATAGCTACTGGAACTCTCTGGTGAAAAGTATAGGTTGTTTTAAAAAATCCTTTTTAATTTGAATTTATTTAAAATGCTCTGGGCTCGGATTGGTTTGTACATGGCATCTCTGATCAGCTCATCCATACGACGAATTAAACTAACCGCCGAAATAATTATTTAAGTCTGATACTTCATTTAACCCCTAGAGCCCCGTTTGGCCGATATCAGCCAAAACACGACTCAGCGTGACGGCCCCGTTTTAATTTTATTTTAATTTATTTTGTTTTATTTTATTATGTTTTATTATGTTAATATGTTTTATTTTAATTAGGGGTACAGTGGTTTGGCAGTAATTAATGTTTTGGTGAGATAGTGTCATAATTCAATTTATTTACTCATTTTTACTAAAAGTTTTTGGACATCAACTTGTCAATCGGCTGAGGGTCGAGGCCTGAAGGGTTAAAATGACCTTCCTTCGTTCAGATTTAGATTTTGCAACTCAAGAAGGCAGTCTGATTTCATAAAATCTTTCAATAATCCGTTTTTTTTTTAATTCTGAGAACTAACAAAATGTGTTTTTTTTTCAGTCGTCCGATATGTGTGGCAGCTTCCTGACGGCCCCCGAAATCCCATCAGCTCTTCTTAAGGCGACGCTTCACCATTGCGTCCTGTGATCCCAACTCACGGCCCGCGGTCTGAGGCCTCCATATGTATTATATAAATAAATTTTATACATGACTAACAATCTTAATTATTGGTTAATAAGACATAATTCTTATTCTGATACTGTTAGTATTTATATACAAAATCGATTAAAAATGTGCAGCGTTTTCGGCACGAATGCTGGCCCCCGAAAGATGTATACAACAGATGGCAAAAGATTTTTTTTATCAGACGATGCGTTGTTGACATATTAATAACACAGTCAATAAAACAGACAGTTTTGTTTTCCTGGATCTAAATCTTTTAAAATATGGAGAAACTTAATTTTCAGGAATGTCTGTCTTTGATTTTACTTTACCGGCCTGCTCCCCCCCCCTCCCTCCGAGACGATTAAGACCAGATTGAAATCTGTCTATTAGTCTGTATGTGTGAGATCTAGTCTGTATGTAGTGTATATGTGTGAGACTGTGTGTGTGAGACGCGAGACTCTTACCCGGGGTAGTCTTCCACACGAGGAGGCTGCTGAATAGGAGTTAAATTGCGAGTTGGACCGATCCGAGACACAATGGATTTTGTGGCCCAAGCTACACGAAACCGTTCGCTACCTAACCCAACCTACCTACTAACTAACCTAACCGTTATTGATCAGTACGGTTGTGAAGTCTTATCCTGTGGAATTGGAAATAAGGATTGTTACTAGGAATTGAACTAGCGAATTCAGCTTTATATGCCAGGCCAACTAGGATCAAACGGCACTACTTACTGACTCCATTTCGTGGGCTGGTCTGGCGAAACCCCGCTTACAATGGTTCCTGATTTTAGCTCACAACAAAGGTTCGCTTTGAAGGTGAAAATGCGAAATTGTGGGCATTTTCCAACAGAGAGCGTAATAATGCTCAACGCGCATTTTCCGTTGCCGCCCTACAATTCTTCAGCTACGAACGGGCCTATTCAATAACCTTAAAATTTGAAGATTTAAAAAAAATACAAATGATTTAAGGGCACGGTCTCTTTGGCCCAATTGAGTTTCTGCCATATTTACTTAGCGTGCCCAAAAAATATACATTATAAAATTCTTAAAACAAATATCAGACTAACTAAAAGTGTCTGAAGGGCTCTCTAGATGTTTATCAAGCATCGCGTCGCGGGCTGGGAGGGGATCGTAAACTGCAGGATATGCAAATATATTTTTTAATATTTACAAAAATGCCTAATTTTGTAGTTGTATACCAGGGAGTCAGGTTAATTAGACGTAATTGATTGATGAATGATGTGATTCCCTGGTATAAACTTCAAAATTAGGCATTTTTGGTAAATATAAAAAATGTATATATTTGCATATTTCCTGCGGTTTACGACCCTATCTCAGCCCGCGACGCGATGCTTGACAAGCATGCTTGATCGTCTAGAGAGCCCATGAATGACGAAACTTTACGTCGAACAAACGCACATTAAGTAATAAACAAGTAAATATATATATAATTCTATGGCTTCGAAGGGGGAGTGAATGGGTGGTAAGGTGTACGCTCACATGTGGCAAGACAGCTGTCCTAAACCTACCGCCGCCGTTCGTTAGTCCGGAATCCACCCTTCACCTCCCAGAAGTGTAATAATTATATATGATAGGCCCGATTTTTGGTCGGTGAATTCCATGGCAGCTCCGTTTGTTTTTTTTTTATTTTTTATAAAACAATGAAAAGACGACTACCGTTACAGAAAGTAAACTATTGTATATATTGGGCATAACATAACAAAATTTTGGGCTAGCGCTTAAACTGCCCTCTCTGCTCTACGCCAACTCCAGAATAACCAAAAATTCGATTCTGTGCAATTCCAAAGATCTGGCAATATCGAAGCACGTAATAAGTGGCTGTAGTGATTCAAATGAACTACAAGCCCGCGTAGACTTCCACAAAAGGTTCCTTACTGGAATCAGCCAGAATGGCACTGGTCTGGGGTATGGCAGTACAACCACGAGCGACGTGGACTTGAAGAAGTCTCTTTTGCGGGGAGATTACGACAGCAAGAGTATGGCTCATGCTATTGGCCTTCAATGCCAGAATGACTGGACAACAATTGGTGACTTTTGCATTCCGCCTCCAATGCACTGGAAGGTAATGCTCTATGACTGGACGCCAGAGATGCTGAAATTTTATTTGAATGCCTTTCAGCATACACTTCCAGACCCCAGTAACCTCGCTCGTTGGAGCTTTGCCGAGGATAGTTCTTGTCCCCTCTGTAGCAATACCCCTTGCACAGCTAGACACATTCTAGCTGGCTGCAAGGTGGCCTTAGATCAAGGACGGTACACTTACCGCCATGACAAAGTTCTCGCTGTTATTCGCGAGGTAATTAGTCTCTCAGTGGCTCGTGCCAACAAGGGTTTGACAGTATCCTCCAAACCCCCAATACAGTTTGTGCGGGATGGCTCTAAAGGCAAAAAACATTTAACTACAAAACCTTTCTCAATAATCGAGAAAGCTACAGATTGGACTCTGGAGGTTGATTCGGTCTCAAGCAGTATAAATTCCCTGAAAGTCTCGGATGCACAGCCCTCCGTCCAGATATAACTCTTTACTCTCTATCTCGGAAGGTGGCTCTTATTGTAGAATTAACTGTTCCATGGGAATCAAATATCCCAAAAGACCACGAGTACAAATTAAATAAATACCATGATCTTGCAAATGCCGTAACCCGGAACGGCTTCACTGTTCACCTTCACGCGGTGGAAGTTGGCGCTCGTGGCCTGCCAGCTAAATCTCTATTTCACCTCTTTAAAGATCTTGGCATTTCCAGAAAAATAATCAACTCTTTCTTAGAAAAATTATCTAAAACTGCGATTTGCGCATCTCAAATTCTATGGCTTCGAAGGGGGAGTGAATGGGTGGCAAGGTGAACGCTCACATGTGGCAAGACAGCTGTCCTAAACCTACCACAGCCGGTTCGTAAGTCCGGAATCCACTGCTCACCCCCCAGAAGTGTAAAAAATAGTATTATGATGGGCCCGACTCCGGTCGGTGAATTCCATGGCAGCTCCGTTTGTATTTATTATTATATATATATATATATATATATATATATATATATATATATATATATACATATATATATATATATATATATATATATATATATATATATATATATATATATATATATATATATATATATATATATATATATATATATATATATATATATATATATATATATATATATATATATATATATACATATATATATATATATATATATATATATAGGTATATATATATATATATATATATATATATATATATATATATATATATATATATATATATATATATATATATATATATATATATATATATATATATATATATATATATATATATATATATATATATATATATATATATATATATATATATTTTCAATAATATATAAAATTAGATTCATGAAAAGTTACTTATCTGGGGTCCTGGTGGACCAGAAACATTTTACCGATAGTTAATGTCCTCTTTAAATACTTAGGGCAGCAGCACCTGTTTCCGCAATTGATAATTTATGATGTTCTTAGTTATTGCAGCCGAATTACTGTATGCCCTTGGATGTAATAAGTATAGGAGGATGGTTTCGATAGTTAATGTCCTCTTTAAATACTTAGGGCAGCAGCACCTGTTTCCGCAATTGATAATTTATGATGTTCTTAGTTATTGCAGCCGAATTACTGTATGCCCTTGGATGTAATAAGTATAGGAGGATGGTTTCTGTAACAGAAATGGATGTTAGTAACTTATTTTAGAAGAAATTATATGATTGAGAATATTTCGACACAAGTCGTATTCATCTCCATGACATTTCTGATAGAACAACTCTTTCTTAGAAAAATTATCTAAAACTGCGATTTGCGCATCTCAAATTCTATGGCTTCGAAGGGGGAGTGAATGGTGAATAATCGAGAATTTGTCATCCGTTTCATACCAAAAAGTCAATTCCATATTCAATGTCAATTCGCGGACACCGTTTAATTAATAATAAAGAAAATTTAGATAAGTACCTTTCCAATCTTAAAAAATCACTAATAGAAAGAAATTATCCTGCCTCTTTGTTAGATAAAAATATAATAAATTCCGAAACAAAATTTTCACCTAAACCTAAATTGGTTTCAAATTTAAATCAAAATAAAATCTTTCTGAGTACTACTTATTTTCCTGGCACTGAGAAACTGCGACCTATTTTAGCAGATTTATTCCCTATTATAGCTAACGACCCATCAACCAAAGGTTTATTAGATATACCACCAATTTTATCATTTCGAAAACCTCCTAATTTAAAATCAATACTTAATAAAAATAATCGAAATTATCTTAGTAATAACAAAAAATTTTGGCCTACAGCCTTGTGGTCGATCACGTTGTAAAACATGTCCTTTATTAGATCGAAGCATTTATTTTACTAGTCCTAACACTCCTAATAGTTACAGAGTTCCTTTTAATAGTAGTTGCATTTCAAAAAATATTGTATATCAATTACTTTGCCAGACCTGCAATGCATTTTATATTGGGGAAACAACTACACCTCTTAGCATTAGGTTAAATAATCACAGGGCCAGCGTAGGCAATGATAGTCAACTTCCAATAGCATTGCATGCTAAGGCACACAATTTAACTTTTGATAATTGTTTTAAAGTAAAAATTATTAAGTGCCTTGACGATAACGCTAAAGAAAGAGACGTTAAATCTTGGGAGTTGGCTTTTATAAATATTTTAGGCGCTTGCAAGGGTCCCGGTCTGAATAGGCAAAATTAATACAGTAATTATATTTGTTCAGACATATTCATTTAAAGCTTATTAATATTTTTCATTTAAAAATCATTATCAATAATGTTTTTCAAGGTCGGTTATAGTGTATTATAACGATATTGCAAAATATTATTAACCCATTTCTCTATGTTCAGTTTTTTTAAATTTAAATTTTGAAAAAATTGTTCTATCAGAAATGTCATGGAGATGAATACGACTTGTGTCGAAATATTCTCAATCATATAATTTCTTCTAAAATAAGTTACTAACATCCATTTCTGTTACAGAAACCATCCTCCTATACTTATTACATCCAAGGGCATACAGTAATTCGGCTGCAATAACTAAGAACATCATAAATTATCAATTGCGGAAACAGGTGCTGCTGCCCTAAGTATTTAAAGAGGACATTAACTATCGAAACCATCCTCCTATACTTATTACATCCAAGGGCATACAGTAATTCGGCTGCAATAACTAAGAACATCATAAATTATCAATTGCGGAAACAGGTGCTGCTGCCCTAAGTATTTAAAGAGGACATTAACTATCGGTAAAATGTTTCTGGTCCACCAGGACCCCAGATAAGTAACTTTTCATGAATCTAATTTTATATATTATTGAAAATAATTTAAAAAAATTTACACCCTTAAAATATCAAAATATAAACAATTTTACACTTTTTACTTACTTATTTTGCTATCACATGTATCACTATGAACGAATATAATTATTGGTTAAATCAGGTTAATTATCATTCTCGTAAAGCATCACAATTTACAGGACATGTAGAATATCTGTCAAAATGTCTAAATAATCATATATGTCCTAAAGGGTTAATACCTAAATTTCCTTTCTCTGCTATAAGTCCAGAAATCCAATATAATTTCCACACTTTAAGGTTTAATTATGCAATGGAGATTACATTTGTTTTACACAATGAATACAAAGTTTTGGTAGATAAACATTTAAGGTCTCTTATATATTATGTTGATTTGATAGAAATGTATTCTCCAATGCATTATATATATGCTAGTGAAATAGTTAGCAGTTCTGTAATTGATTTAAACAATATTAGGCTAAAACACGAAAATAAGTTTCATAATTTACAAATTTTTCACAAAATCAACAACACACAACAAAATTATACGAGATATAATTCAAATCCTGTTTCAAATTATAACAATAACGAAAACATTCCCTTATATTCATCACAAAACAAATTCTCAGCTAATCGTCATTTTATAAACAATTATTCTCATGCAGATATGCATCCCGAACCTACACAAGTTCCTTTAGAAATCCCAATTATTGAAAATTTGATACCATCAGTTACAAATTCTAATGCTGCACAGGTTCCTATAAATAACGATAGACTTGTCGTAAAAAACTTGTCCTCAAAAATTATAAACCATAATGAATATTCAGTTTTATCTAAAGGGCTAAATTTCACACCAACTCCCAAAGTTGACCATTTCAGTTTTGGAAATGATATAGCAAAATTTTGTCGTAATTTGAGATGGCGTGAGTTTTGGCATTCAAGGGACAAAAATGGTAATAATAGTAAATTACATGACGCACTGGCAAAATTTCGACAATATTCTAATAAAGAGCCACCCTCTCTTCCAAAAAATCATCCTGTAGAAATATTTATTACAGTTTTAATGAACAAAGTTACACAACCAACATTTTTAAACAGCCTCAAACCTACACCTAACTTAACATCTGATGAACTTTCAGCTCTTAACAACCTAAGCAAAGATACCAATATCATCATTTTGCCAGCTGATAAAGGTTCAACTACAGTCATCCTTAATAAAACAGACTATGTAGCTGAAGGTTTGAGGCAACTCAGAGACGAAACTTCCTATAAAAAATTATATAGTGATCCGAATCAAAATTTTGCTAATACAATAAAAAAATATATTGAACAACAAAAAACCATTGAAAAATTATCAGATGAAGATGTTAACACTTTAATTCCTAACCCTATCAGAACACCAAATTTGTACTTATTGCCAAAAATTCATAAACCTAATAATCCAGGAAGACCGATAGTAGCTAGTTTTAACTCACCCACAGAAAGAATTTCAGCTTTTGTCGATTACTTTCTACAGCCATTTGTAAAAAATCTCAAGTCACACATTAAAGATAGTTACCATTTTATCGAGATTCTAAAAAATACCACAATTCCTAAGACTGACAACTTATTACTTGTTACAATTGACGCTGTCTCTCTTTATACTAATATTCCCCATGATTTAGGCTTAGAAGCGATTTCCCATTACCTTAATCAAAGGCCCAGCCCCCAAATTCCTTCTACAAATTTTCTTTGTAAGTTGGCTGAATTCGTCCTCACTAAGAATGCTTTTTCTTTTGAAGATGAATTTTATCTCCAAATTAAAGGTACAGCAATGGGAACAAGAATGGCCCCTTCTTATGCGAATCTTTTCATGGGGTTATTAGAAAATAATTTTCTTCTTTCTCAAAATTTACAACCACTATTGTGGTATAGGTTTATTGATGATATTATACTGTTTTGGCCACATGGACATGACACACTCACTGACTTCCTTACAGATTTAAATAATTTCGGACCCTTAGATTTTACATACACTATATCAGAAAATCAAATTACATTCTTAGACGTTGATCTAACTCTATCCGAAGGCACCATTAAAACTGCAATTCATATAAAACCTACAAACAAAGAGCAATACCTACATTTCGATAGCTGTCATCCGTTTCATACCAAAAAGTCAATTCCATATTCAATGTCAATTCGCGGACACCGTTTAATTAATAATAAAGAAAATTTAGATAAGTACCTTTCCAATCTTAAAAAATCACTAATAGAAAGAAATTATCCTGCCTCTTTGTTAGATAAAAATATAATAAATTCCGAAACAAAATTTTCACCTAAACCTAAATTGGTTTCAAATTTAAATCAAAATAAAATCTTTCTGAGTACTACTTATTTTCCTGGCACTGAGAAACTGCGACCTATTTTAGCAGATTTATTCCCTATTATAGCTAACGACCCATCAACCAAAGGTTTATTAGATATACCACCAATTTTATCATTTCGAAAACCTCCTAATTTAAAATCAATACTTAATAAAAATAATCGAAATTATCTTAGTAATAACAAAAATTTTGGCCTACAGCCTTGTGGTCGATCACGTTGTAAAACATGTCCTTTATTAGATCGAAGCATTTATTTTACTAGTCCTAACACTCCTAATAGTTACAGAGTTCCTTTTAATAGTAGTTGCATTTCAAAAAATATTGTATATCAATTACTTTGCCAGACCTGCAATGCATTTTATATTGGGGAAACAACTACACCTCTTAGCATTAGGTTAAATAATCACAGGGCCAGCGTAGGCAATGATAGTCAACTTCCAATAGCATTGCATGCTAAGGCACACAATTTAACTTTTGATAATTGTTTTAAAGTAAAAATTATTAAGTGCCTTGGCGATAACGCTAAAGAAAGAGACGTTAAATCTTGGGAGTTGGCTTTTATAAATATTTTAGGCGCTTGCAAGGGTCCCGGTCTGAATAGGCAAAATTAATACAGTAATTATATTTGTTCAGACATATTCATTTAAAGCTTATTAATATTTTTCATTTAAAAATCATTATCAATAATGTTTTTCAAGGTCGGTTATAGTGTATTATAACGATATTGCAAAATATTATTAACCCATTTCTCTATGTTCAGTTTTTTTAAATTTAAATTTTGAAAAAATTGTTCTATCAGAAATGTCATGGAGATGAATACGACTTGTGTCGAAATATTCTCAATCATATAATTTCTTCTAAAATAAGTTACTAACATCCATTTCTGTTACAGAAACCATCCTCCTATACTTATTACATCCAAGGGCATACAGTAATTCGGCTGCAATAACTAAGAACATCATAAATTATCAATTGCGGAAACAGGTGCTGCTGCCCTAAGTATTTAAAGAGGACATTAACTATCGAAACCATCCTCCTATACTTATTACATCCAAGGGCATACAGTAATTCGGCTGCAATAACTAAGAACATCATAAATTATCAATTGCGGAAACAGGTGCTGCTGCCCTAAGTATTTAAAGAGGACATTAACTATCGGTAAAATGTTTCTGGTCCACCAGGACCCCAGATAAGTAACTTTTCATGAATCTAATTTTATATATTATTGAAAATAATTTAAAAAAATTTACACCCTTAAAATATCAAAATATAAACAATTTTACACTTTTTACTTACTTATTTTGCTATCACATGTATCACTATGAACGAATATAATTATTGGTTAAATCAGGTTAATTATCATTCTCGTAAAGCATCACAATTTACAGGACATGTAGAATATCTGTCAAAATGTCTAAATAATCATATATGTCCTAAAGGGTTAATACCTAAATTTCCTTTCTCTGCTATAAGTCCAGAAATCCAATATAATTTCCACACTTTAAGGTTTAATTATGCAATGGAGATTACATTTGTTTTACACAATGAATACAAAGTTTTGGTAGATAAACATTTAAGGTCTCTTATATATTATGTTGATTTGATAGAAATGTATTCTCCAATGCATTATATATATGCTAGTGAAATAGTTAGCAGTTCTGTAATTGATTTAAACAATATTAGGCTAAAACACGAAAATAAGTTTCATAATTTACAAATTTTTCACAAAATCAACAACACACAACAAAATTATACGAGATATAATTCAAATCCTGTTTCAAATTATAACAATAACGAAAACATTCCCTTATATTCATCACAAAACAAATTCTCAGCTAATCGTCATTTTATAAACAATTATTCTCATGCAGATATGCATCCCGAACCTACACAAGTTCCTTTAGAAATCCCAATTATTGAAAATTTGATACCATCAGTTACAAATTCTAATGCTGCACAGGTTCCTATAAATAACGATAGACTTGTCGTAAAAAACTTGTCCTCAAAAATTATAAACCATAATGAATATTCAGTTTTATCTAAAGGGCTAAATTTCACACCAACTCCCAAAGTTGACCATTTCAGTTTTGGAAATGATATAGCAAAATTTTGTCGTAATTTGAGATGGCGTGAGTTTTGGCATTCAAGGGACAAAAATGGTAATAATAGTAAATTACATGACGCACTGGCAAAATTTCGACAATATTCTAATAAAGAGCCACCCTCTCTTCCAAAAAATCATCCTGTAGAAATATTTATTACAGTTTTAATGAACAAAGTTACACAACCAACATTTTTAAACATCCTCAAACCTACACCTAACTTAACATCTGATGAACTTTCAGCTCTTAACAACCTAAGCAAAGATACCAATATCATCATTTTGCCAGCTGATAAAGGTTCAACTACAGTCATCCTTAATAAAACAGACTATGTAGCTGAAGGTTTGAGGCAACTCAGAGACGAAACTTCCTATAAAAAATTATATAGTGATCCGAATCAAAATTTTGCTAATACAATAAAAAAATATATTGAACAACAAAAAACCATTGAAAAATTATCAGATGAAGATGTTAACACTTTAATTCCTAACCCTATCAGAACACCAAATTTGTACTTATTGCCAAAAATTCATAAACCTAATAATCCAGGAAGACCGATAGTAGCTAGTTTTAACTCACCCACAGAAAGAATTTCAGCTTTTGTCGATTACTTTCTACAGCCATTTGTAAAAAATCTCAAGTCACACATTAAAGATAGTTACCATTTTATCGAGATTCTAAAAAATACCACAATTCCTAAGACTGACAACTTATTACTTGTTACAATTGACGCTGTCTCTCTTTATACTAATATTCCCCATGATTTAGGCTTAGAAGCGATTTCCCATTACCTTAATCAAAGGCCCAGCCCCCAAATTCCTTCTACAAATTTTCTTTGTAAGTTGGCTGAATTCGTCCTCACTAAGAATGCTTTTTCTTTTGAAGATGAATTTTATCTCCAAATTAAAGGTACAGCAATGGGAACAAGAATGGCCCCTTCTTATGCGAATCTTTTCATGGGGTTATTAGAAAATAATTTTCTTCTTTCTCAAAATTTACAACCACTATTGTGGTATAGGTTTATTGATGATATTATACTGTTTTGGCCACATGGACATGACACACTCACTGACTTCCTTACAGATTTAAATAATTTCGGACCCTTAGATTTTACATACACTATATCAGAAAATCAAATTACATTCTTAGACGTTGATCTAACTCTATCCGAAGGCACCATTAAAACTGCAATTCATATAAAACCTACAAACAAAGAGCAATACCTACATTTCGATAGCTGTCATCCGTTTCATACCAAAAAGTCAATTCCATATTCAATGTCAATTCGCGGACACCGTTTAATTAATAATAAAGAAAATTTAGATAAGTACCTTTCCAATCTTAAAAAATCACTAATAGAAAGAAATTATCCTGCCTCTTTGTTAGATAAAAATATAATAAATTCCGAAACAAAATTTTCACCTAAACCTAAATTGGTTTCAAATTTAAATCAAAATAAAATCTTTCTGAGTACTACTTATTTTCCTGGCACTGAGAAACTGCGACCTATTTTAGCAGATTTATTCCCTATTATAGCTAACGACCCATCAACCAAAGGTTTATTAGATATACCACCAATTTTATCATTTCGAAAACCTCCTAATTTAAAATCAATACTTAATAAAAATAATCGAAATTATCTTAGTAATAACAAAAATTTTGGCCTACAGCCTTGTGGTCGATCACGTTGTAAAACATGTCCTTTATTAGATCGAAGCATTTATTTTACTAGTCCTAACACTCCTAATAGTTACAGAGTTCCTTTTAATAGTAGTTGCATTTCAAAAAATATTGTATATCAATTACTTTGCCAGACCTGCAATGCATTTTATATTGGGGAAACAACTACACCTCTTAGCATTAGGTTAAATAATCACAGGGCCAGCGTAGGCAATGATAGTCAACTTCCAATAGCATTGCATGCTAAGGCACACAATTTAACTTTTGATAATTGTTTTAAAGTAAAAATTATTAAGTGCCTTGGCGATAACGCTAAAGAAAGAGACGTTAAATCTTGGGAGTTGGCTTTTATAAATATTTTAGGCGCTTGCAAGGGTCCCGGTCTGAATAGGCAAAATTAATACAGTAATTATATTTGTTCAGACATATTCATTTAAAGCTTATTAATATTTTTCATTTAAAAATCATTATCAATAATGTTTTTCAAGGTCGGTTATAGTGTATTATAACGATATTGCAAAATATTATTAACCCATTTCTCTATGTTCAGTTTTTTTAAATTTAAATTTTGAAAAAATTGTTCTATCAGAAATGTCATGGAGATGAATACGACTTGTGTCGAAATATTCTCAATCATATAATTTCTTCTAAAATAAGTTACTAACATCCATTTCTGTTACAGAAACCATCCTCCTATACTTATTACATCCAAGGGCATACAGTAATTCGGCTGCAATAACTAAGAACATCATAAATTATCAATTGCGGAAACAGGTGCTGCTGCCCTAAGTATTTAAAGAGGACATTAACTATCGAAACCATCCTCCTATACTTATTACATCCAAGGGCATACAGTAATTCGGCTGCAATAACTAAGAACATCATAAATTATCAATTGCGGAAACAGGTGCTGCTGCCCTAAGTATTTAAAGAGGACATTAACTATCGGTAAAATGTTTCTGGTCCACCAGGACCCCAGATAAGTAACTTTTCATGAATCTAATTTTATATATTATTGAAAATAATTTAAAAAAATTTACACCCTTAAAATATCAAAATATAAACAATTTTACACTTTTTACTTACTTATTTTGCTATCACATGTATCACTATGAACGAATATAATTATTGGTTAAATCAGGTTAATTATCATTCTCGTAAAGCATCACAATTTACAGGACATGTAGAATATCTGTCAAAATGTCTAAATAATCATATATGTCCTAAAGGGTTAATACCTAAATTTCCTTTCTCTGCTATAAGTCCAGAAATCCAATATAATTTCCACACTTTAAGGTTTAATTATGCAATGGAGATTACATTTGTTTTACACAATGAATACAAAGTTTTGGTAGATAAACATTTAAGGTCTCTTATATATTATGTTGATTTGATAGAAATGTATTCTCCAATGCATTATATATATGCTAGTGAAATAGTTAGCAGTTCTGTAATTGATTTAAACAATATTAGGCTAAAACACGAAAATAAGTTTCATAATTTACAAATTTTTCACAAAATCAACAACACACAACAAAATTATACGAGATATAATTCAAATCCTGTTTCAAATTATAACAATAACGAAAACATTCCCTTATATTCATCACAAAACAAA
Organism: Micropterix aruncella; assembly: GCA_944548615.1. Lineage (NCBI taxonomy): Eukaryota > Metazoa > Arthropoda > Insecta > Lepidoptera > Micropterigidae > Micropterix > Micropterix aruncella. Next base: position 25,678,052 of record OX155964.1, on the reverse strand, counting down.
TTCTCAGCTAATCGTCATTTTATAAACAATTATTCTCATGCAGATATGCATCCCGAACCTACACAAGTTCCTTTAGAAATCCCAATTATTGAAAATTTGATACCATCAGTTACAAATTCTAATGCTGCACAGGTTCCTATAAATAACGATAGACTTGTCGTAAAAAACTTGTCCTCAAAAATTATAAACCATAATGAATATTCAGTTTTATCTAAAGGGCTAAATTTCACACCAACTCCCAAAGTTGACCATTTCAGTTTTGGAAATGATATAGCAAAATTTTGTCGTAATTTGAGATGGCGTGAGTTTTGGCATTCAAGGGACAAAAATGGTAATAATAGTAAATTACATGACGCACTGGCAAAATTTCGACAATATTCTAATAAAGAGCCACCCTCTCTTCCAAAAAATCATCCTGTAGAAATATTTATTACAGTTTTAATGAACAAAGTTACACAACCAACATTTTTAAACATCCTCAAACCTACACCTAACTTAACATCTGATGAACTTTCAGCTCTTAACAACCTAAGCAAAGATACCAATATCATCATTTTGCCAGCTGATAAAGGTTCAACTACAGTCATCCTTAATAAAACAGACTATGTAGCTGAAGGTTTGAGGCAACTCAGAGACGAAACTTCCTATAAAAAATTATATAGTGATCCGAATCAAAATTTTGCTAATACAATAAAAAAATATATTGAACAACAAAAAACCATTGAAAAATTATCAGATGAAGATGTTAACACTTTAATTCCTAACCCTATCAGAACACCAAATTTGTACTTATTGCCAAAAATTCATAAACCTAATAATCCAGGAAGACCGATAGTAGCTAGTTTTAACTCACCCACAGAAAGAATTTCAGCTTTTGTCGATTACTTTCTACAGCCATTTGTAAAAAATCTCAAGTCACACATTAAAGATAGTTACCATTTTATCGAGATTCTAAAAAATACCACAATTCCTAAGACTGACAACTTATTACTTGTTACAATTGACGCTGTCTCTCTTTATACTAATATTCCCCATGATTTAGGCTTAGAAGCGATTTCCCATTACCTTAATCAAAGGCCCAGCCCCCAAATTCCTTCTACAAATTTTCTTTGTAAGTTGGCTGAATTCGTCCTCACTAAGAATGCTTTTTCTTTTGAAGATGAATTTTATCTCCAAATTAAAGGTACAGCAATGGGAACAAGAATGGCCCCTTCTTATGCGAATCTTTTCATGGGGTTATTAGAAAATAATTTTCTTCTTTCTCAAAATTTACAACCACTATTGTGGTATAGGTTTATTGATGATATTATACTGTTTTGGCCACATGGACATGACACACTCACTGACTTCCTTACAGATTTAAATAATTTCGGACCCTTAGATTTTACATACACTATATCAGAAAATCAAATTACATTCTTAGACGTTGATCTAACTCTATCCGAAGGCACCATTAAAACTGCAATTCATATAAAACCTACAAACAAAGAGCAATACCTACATTTCGATAGCTGTCATCCGTTTCATACCAAAAAGTCAATTCCATATTCAATGTCAATTCGCGGACACCGTTTAATTAATAATAAAGAAAATTTAGATAAGTACCTTTCCAATCTTAAAAAATCACTAATAGAAAGAAATTATCCTGCCTCTTTGTTAGATAAAAATATAATAAATTCCGAAACAAAATTTTCACCTAAACCTAAATTGGTTTCAAATTTAAATCAAAATAAAATCTTTCTGAGTACTACTTATTTTCCTGGCACTGAGAAACTGCGACCTATTTTAGCAGATTTATTCCCTATTATAGCTAACGACCCATCAACCAAAGGTTTATTAGATATACCACCAATTTTATCATTTCGAAAACCTCCTAATTTAAAATCAATACTTAATAAAAATAATCGAAATTATCTTAGTAATAACAAAAATTTTGGCCTACAGCCTTGTGGTCGATCACGTTGTAAAACATGTCCTTTATTAGATCGAAGCATTTATTTTACTAGTCCTAACACTCCTAATAGTTACAGAGTTCCTTTTAATAGTAGTTGCATTTCAAAAAATATTGTATATCAATTACTTTGCCAGACCTGCAATGCATTTTATATTGGGGAAACAACTACACCTCTTAGCATTAGGTTAAATAATCACAGGGCCAGCGTAGGCAATGATAGTCAACTTCCAATAGCATTGCATGCTAAGGCACACAATTTAACTTTTGATAATTGTTTTAAAGTAAAAATTATTAAGTGCCTTGGCGATAACGCTAAAGAAAGAGACGTTAAATCTTGGGAGTTGGCTTTTATAAATATTTTAGGCGCTTGCAAGGGTCCCGGTCTGAATAGGCAAAATTAATACAGTAATTATATTTGTTCAGACATATTCATTTAAAGCTTATTAATATTTTTCATTTAAAAATCATTATCAATAATGTTTTTCAAGGTCGGTTATAGTGTATTATAACGATATTGCAAAATATTATTAACCCATTTCTCTATGTTCAGTTTTTTTAAATTTAAATTTTGAAAAAATTGTTCTATCAGAAATGTCATGGAGATGAATACGACTTGTGTCGAAATATTCTCAATCATATAATTTCTTCTAAAATAAGTTACTAACATCCATTTCTGTTACAGAAACCATCCTCCTATACTTATTACATCCAAGGGCATACAGTAATTCGGCTGCAATAACTAAGAACATCATAAATTATCAATTGCGGAAACAGGTGCTGCTGCCCTAAGTATTTAAAGAGGACATTAACTATCGAAACCATCCTCCTATACTTATTACATCCAAGGGCATACAGTAATTCGGCTGCAATAACTAAGAACATCATAAATTATCAATTGCGGAAACAGGTGCTGCTGCCCTAAGTATTTAAAGAGGACATTAACTATCGGTAAAATGTTTCTGGTCCACCAGGACCCCAGATAAGTAACTTTTCATGAATCTAATTTTATATATTATTGAAAATAATTTAAAAAAATTTACACCCTTAAAATATCAAAATATAAACAATTTTACACTTTTTACTTACTTATTTTGCTATCACATGTATCACTATGAACGAATATAATTATTGGTTAAATCAGGTTAATTATCATTCTCGTAAAGCATCACAATTTACAGGACATGTAGAATATCTGTCAAAATGTCTAAATAATCATATATGTCCTAAAGGGTTAATACCTAAATTTCCTTTCTCTGCTATAAGTCCAGAAATCCAATATAATTTCCACACTTTAAGGTTTAATTATGCAATGGAGATTACATTTGTTTTACACAATGAATACAAAGTTTTGGTAGATAAACATTTAAGGTCTCTTATATATTATGTTGATTTGATAGAAATGTATTCTCCAATGCATTATATATATGCTAGTGAAATAGTTAGCAGTTCTGTAATTGATTTAAACAATATTAGGCTAAAACACGAAAATAAGTTTCATAATTTACAAATTTTTCACAAAATCAACAACACACAACAAAATTATACGAGATATAATTCAAATCCTGTTTCAAATTATAACAATAACGAAAACATTCCCTTATATTCATCACAAAACAAATTCTCAGCTAATCGTCATTTTATAAACAATTATTCTCATGCAGATATGCATCCCGAACCTACACAAGTTCCTTTAGAAATCCCAATTATTGAAAATTTGATACCATCAGTTACAAATTCTAATGCTGCACAGGTTCCTATAAATAACGATAGACTTGTCGTAAAAAACTTGTCCTCAAAAATTATAAACCATAATGAATATTCAGTTTTATCTAAAGGGCTAAATTTCACACCAACTCCCAAAGTTGACCATTTCAGTTTTGGAAATGATATAGCAAAATTTTGTCGTAATTTGAGATGGCGTGAGTTTTGGCATTCAAGGGACAAAAATGGTAATAATAGTAAATTACATGACGCACTGGCAAAATTTCGACAATATTCTAATAAAGAGCCACCCTCTCTTCCAAAAAATCATCCTGTAGAAATATTTATTACAGTTTTAATGAACAAAGTTACACAACCAACATTTTTAAACAGCCTCAAACCTACACCTAACTTAACATCTGATGAACTTTCAGCTCTTAACAACCTAAGCAAAGATACCAATATCATCATTTTGCCAGCTGATAAAGGTTCAACTACAGTCATCCTTAATAAAACAGACTATGTAGCTGAAGGTTTGAGGCAACTCAGAGACGAAACTTCCTATAAAAAATTATATAGTGATCCGAATCAAAATTTTGCTAATACAATAAAAAAATATATTGAACAACAAAAAACCATTGAAAAATTATCAGATGAAGATGTTAACACTTTAATTCCTAACCCTATCAGAACACCAAATTTGTACTTATTGCCAAAAATTCATAAACCTAATAATCCAGGAAGACCGATAGTAGCTAGTTTTAACTCACCCACAGAAAGAATTTCAGCTTTTGTCGATTACTTTCTACAGCCATTTGTAAAAAATCTCAAGTCACACATTAAAGATAGTTACCATTTTATCGAGATTCTAAAAAATACCACAATTCCTAAGACTGACAACTTATTACTTGTTACAATTGACGCTGTCTCTCTTTATACTAATATTCCCCATGATTTAGGCTTAGAAGCGATTTCCCATTACCTTAATCAAAGGCCCAGCCCCCAAATTCCTTCTACAAATTTTCTTTGTAAGTTGGCTGAATTCGTCCTCACTAAGAATGCTTTTTCTTTTGAAGATGAATTTTATCTCCAAATTAAAGGTACAGCAATGGGAACAAGAATGGCCCCTTCTTATGCGAATCTTTTCATGGGGTTATTAGAAAATAATTTTCTTCTTTCTCAAAATTTACAACCATTATTGTGGTATAGGTTTATTGATGATATTATACTGTTTTGGCCACATGGACATGACACACTCACTGACTTCCTTACAGATTTAAATAATTTCGGACCCTTAGATTTTACATACACTATATCAGAAAATCAAATTACATTCTTAGACGTTGATCTAACTCTATCCGAAGGCACCATTAAAACTGCAATTCATATAAAACCTACAAACAAAGAGCAATACCTACATTTCGATAGCTGTCATCCGTTTCATACCAAAAAGTCAATTCCATATTCAATGTCAATTCGCGGACACCGTTTAATTAATAATAAAGAAAATTTAGATAAGTACCTTTCCAATCTTAAAAAATCACTAATAGAAAGAAATTATCCTGCCTCTTTGTTAGATAAAAATATAATAAATTCCGAAACAAAATTTTCACCTAAACCTAAATTGGTTTCAAATTTAAATCAAAATAAAATCTTTCTGAGTACTACTTATTTTCCTGGCACTGAGAAACTGCGACCTATTTTAGCAGATTTATTCCCTATTATAGCTAACGACCCATCAACCAAAGGTTTATTAGATATACCACCAATTTTATCATTTCGAAAACCTCCTAATTTAAAATCAATACTTAATAAAAATAATCGAAATTATCTTAGTAATAACAAAAATTTTGGCCTACAGCCTTGTGGTCGATCACGTTGTAAAACATGTCCTTTATTAGATCGAAGCATTTATTTTACTAGTCCTAACACTCCTAATAGTTACAGAGTTCCTTTTAATAGTAGTTGCATTTCAAAAAATATTGTATATCAATTACTTTGCCAGACCTGCAATGCATTTTATATTGGGGAAACAACTACACCTCTTAGCATTAGGTTAAATAATCACAGGGCCAGCGTAGGCAATGATAGTCAACTTCCAATAGCATTGCATGCTAAGGCACACAATTTAACTTTTGATAATTGTTTTAAAGTAAAAATTATTAAGTGCCTTGGCGATAACGCTAAAGAAAGAGACGTTAAATCTTGGGAGTTGGCTTTTATAAATATTTTAGGCGCTTGCAAGGGTCCCGGTCTGAATAGGCAAAATTAATACAGTAATTATATTTGTTCAGACATATTCATTTAAAGCTTATTAATATTTTTCATTTAAAAATCATTATCAATAATGTTTTTCAAGGTCGGTTATAGTGTATTATAACGATATTGCAAAATATTATTAACCCATTTCTCTATGTTCAGTTTTTTTAAATTTAAATTTTGAAAAAATTGTTCTATCAGAAATGTCATGGAGATGAATACGACTTGTGTCGAAATATTCTCAATCATATAATTTCTTCTAAAATAAGTTACTAACATCCATTTCTGTTACAGAAACCATCCTCCTATACTTATTACATCCAAGGGCATACAGTAATTCGGCTGCAATAACTAAGAACATCATAAATTATCAATTGCGGAAACAGGTGCTGCTGCCCTAAGTATTTAAAGAGGACATTAACTATCGAAACCATCCTCCTATACTTATTACATCCAAGGGCATACAGTAATTCGGCTGCAATAACTAAGAACATCATAAATTATCAATTGCGGAAACAGGTGCTGCTGCCCTAAGTATTTAAAGAGGACATTAACTATCGGTAAAATGTTTCTGGTCCACCAGGACCCCAGATAAGTAACTTTTCATGAATCTAATTTTATATATTATTGAAAATAATTTAAAAAAATTTACACCCTTAAAATATCAAAATATATATATGTATATATATATATATATATATATATATATATATATATATATATATATATATATATATATATATATATATATATATATATATATATATATATATATATATATATATTTTCAATAATATGTAAAATTAGATTCATGAAAAGTTACTTATCTGGGGTCCTGGTGGACCAGAAACATTTAAACGATAGTTAATGTCCTCTTTAAATACTTAGGGCAGCAGTACCTGTTTCCGCAATTGATAACTTATGATGTTCTTAGTTACTTGATGTTCTTAGCAGCCGAATTACTGTATGCCCTTGGATGTAGTAAGTATAGGAGGATGGTTTCTGTAACAGAAATGGATGTTAGTAACTTATTTTAGAAGAAATTATATGACTGAGAATATTTCGACACTAGTCGTATTCATCTCTATGACATTTCTGATAGAACAATTTTTTCAAAATTTAAATTTAAAAAAAACTGAACATAGAGAAATGGGTTAATAATATTTTGCAATATCGTTATAAATGCACTATAACCGACCTTGAAAAACATTATTAATAATGATTTTTAAATGAAAAATATTAATAAGTTTTTAATGAATATATCTGAACAAATATAATTACTGTATTAATTTTGCCTATTCAGACCGGGACCCTTGCAAGCGCCTAAAATATTTATAAAAGCCAACACCCAAGATTTAACGTCTCTTTCTTTAGCGTTATCGCCAAGGCACTTAATAATTTTTACTTTAAAACAATTATCAAAAGTTAAATTGTGTGCCTTAGCATGCAATGCTATTGGAAGTTGACTTTCATTGCCTACGCTGGCCCTATGATTATTTAACCTAATGCTAAGAGGTGTAGTTGTTTCACCAATATAAAATGCATTGCAGTTCTGGCAAAGTAATTGATATACAATATTTTTTGAAATGCAACTACTATTAAAAGGAACTCTGTAACTGTTGGGAGTGTTAGGACTAGTAAAATAAATGCTTCGATCTAATAAAGGACATGTTTTACAACGTGATCGACCGCAAGGCTGTAGGCCCAAATTTTTGTTATTACTAAGATAATTTCGATTATTTTTATTAAGTATTGATTTTAAATTAGGAGGTTTTCGAAATGATAAAATTGGTGGTATATCTAATAAACCTTTGGTTGATGGGTCGTTAGCTATAATAGGGAATAAATCTGCTAAAATAGGTCGCAGTTTCTCAGTGCCAGGAAAATAAGTAGTACTTAGAAAGATTTTATTTTGATTTAAATTTGACACCAATTTAGGTTTAGGTGAAAATTTTGTTTCGGAATTTATTATATTTTTATCTAACAAAGAGGCAGGATAATTTCTTTCTATTAGTGATTTTTTAAGATTAGAAAGGTACTTATCTAAATTTTCTTTATTATTAATTAAACGGTGTCCGCGAATGGACATTGAATATGGAATTGACTTTTTGGTATGAAACGGATGACAGCTATCGAAATGTAGGTATTGCTCTTTGTTTGTAGGTTTTATATGAATTGCAGTTTTAATGGTGCCTTCGGATAGAGTTAGATCAACGTCTAAGAATGTAATTTGATTTTCTGATATAGTGTATGTAAAATCTAAGGGTCCGAAATTATTTAAATCTGTAAGGAAGTCAGTGAGTGTGTCATGTCCATGTGGCCAAAACAGTATAATATCATCAATAAACCTATACCACATTAGTGGTTGTAAATTTTGAGTAAGAAGAAATTTATTTTCTAATAACCCCATGAAAAGATTCGCATAAGAAGGTGCCATTCTAGTTCCCATTGCTGTACCTTTAATTTGGAGATAAAATTCATCCTCAAAAGAAAAAGCATTCTTAGTGAGAACGAATTCAGCCAACTTACAAAGAAAATTTGTAGAAGGAATTTGGGGGCTGGGCCTTTGATTAAGGTAATGGGAAATCGCTTCTAAGCCTAAATCATGGGGAATATTAGTATAAAGAGAGACAGCGTCAATTGTAACAAGTAATAAGTTGTCAGTCTTAGGAATTGTGGTATTTTTTAGAATCTCGATGAAATGGTAACTATCTTTAATGTGTGACTTGAGATTTTTTACAAATGGCTGTAGAAAGTAATCGACAAAAGCTGAAATTCTTTCTGTGGGTGAGTTATAACTAGCTACTATCGGTCTTCCTGGATTATTAGGTTTATGAATTTTTGGCAATAAGTAAAAATTTGGTGTTCTGATAGGGTTAGGAATTAAAGTGTTAACATCTTCATCTGATAATTTTTCAATGGTTTTTTGTTGTTCAATATATTTTTTTATTGTATTAGCAAAATTTTGATTCGGATCACTATATAATTTTTTATAGGAAGTTTCGTCTCTGAGTTGCCTCAAACCTTCAGCTACATAGTCTGTTTTATTAAGGATGACTGTAGTTGAACCTTTATCAGCTGGCAAAATGATGATATTGGTATCTTTGCTTAGATTGTTAAGAGCTGAAAGTTCATCAGATGTTAAGTTAGGTGTAGGTTTGAGGCTGTTTAAAAATGTTCGTTGTGTAACTTTGTTCATTAAAACTGTAATAAATATTTCTACAGGATGATTTTTTGGAAGAGAGGGTGGCTCTTTATTAGAATATTGTGGAAATTTTGCCAGTGCGTCATGTAATTTACTATTATTACCATTTTTGTCCCTTGAATGCCAAAACTCACGCCATCTCAAATTACGACAAAATTTTGCTATATCATTTCCAAAACTGAAATGGTCAACTTTGGGAGTTGGTGTGAAATTTAGCCCTTTAGATAAAACTGAATATTCATTATGGTTTATAATTTTTGAGGACAAGTTTTTTACGACATGTCTATCGCTATTTATAGGAACCTGTGCAGCATTAGAATTTGTAACTGATGATATCAAATTTTCAATTATTGGGATTTCTAAAGGAACTTGTGTAGGTTCGGGATGCATATCTGCATGAGAATAATTGTTTATAAAATTATTAAGTGTGTATAAAATTATTAAAATTTTTAAGCGCCTTGGCGATAACGCTAAAGAAAGAGACGTTAAATCTTGGGAGTTGGCTTTTATAAATATTTTAGGCGCTTGCAAGGGTCCCGGTCTGAATAGGCAAAATTAATACAGTAATTATATTTGTTCAGATATATTCATTAAAAGCTTATTAATATTTTTCATTTAAAAATCATTATTAATAATGTTTTTCAAGGTCGGTTATAGTGCATTTATAACGATATTGCAAAATATTATTAACCCATTTCTCTATGTTCAGTTTTTTTTTAATTTAAATTTTGAAAAAATTGTTCTATCAGAAATGTCATAGAGATGAATACGACTAGTGTCGAAATATTCTCAGTCATATAATTTCTTCTAAAATAAGTTACTAACATCCATTTCTGTTACAGAAACCATCCTCCTATACTTATTACATCCAAGGGCATACAGTAATTCGGCTGCTAAGAACATCAAGTAACTAAGAACATCATAAGTTATCAATTGCGGAAACAGGTACTGCTGCCCTAAGTATTTAAAGAGGACATTAACTATCGTTTAAATGTTTCTGGTCCACCAGGACCCCAGATAAGTAACTTTTCATGAATCTAATTTTACATATTATTGAAAATAATTTTAAAAAATTTACACCCTTAAAATATCAATATATATATATATATATATATATATATATATATATATATATATATATATATATATATATATATATATATATATATATATATATATATATATATATATATATATATATATATATATATATATATATATATATATATATATATATATATATATATATATATATATATAAATATATATATATATATATATATATATATATATATATATATATATATATATATATATATATATATATATATATATATATATATATATATATATATATATATATATATATATATATATATATATATATATATATATATATATATATATATATATATATATATATATAATTATTTTTATTACGGTTTTTTGATGAAGTATTTTTACACGACTGCCCAACAAAAAAGGAATGTTATGTATTCAGGGTTCATCTATGCAGAATTGAAAATTTGGCCAGATTATAGAGGATTTTGCTATAATAATTATTTGACGTTTGTTTGCTGGTTTGTTTCTACTCCTTATTGTGAAATTTCACAATAGGCGTATTTATTATAGTACGATTTATTACAATACAAACAACCCTACTATAAAATGTTTATAAGTATGTGTGCGAGTAACATGCATATAAGTTTTGATATTGCATTTGATCAACAGAATTGAAATGCAATTATGGTAATTTTACACTAAGAAAAAACGTTGACAGACCTCAAAAGTCTACTAGAAATTGTTGTGTGATCCTGCTTTCGATATTGCCGTGGAATTATCCGTATTTTGATATGCGACAGCAATATTTTTTGGAATGATCATTGCAGCTTACACCTATTTAACATGAAAGTAAGAACCTAGTAAATCAACTATATTAGACTAGGACTAGATTTGTGAAAGGTAGATAATCTAGAAATCATCAACGGTAAAAATCATAAATGTATATTAGAAATCTAGGATTATCTTGAAAACAGTAACAACGGCAGGCTCTGTTATAAATAGACTTTCTTTAACATCAGTTGGTATTATCCGCCAATTTTAATAATCATTCAATGAATTACATTAATAATACAATAATATTACGATAATACAATAATCAATTATTTATAATTTTGGTAACGACCTAGTTAAATATTTAAACGTTGCAGTTGATATATTTAAAAAAACAAAGTTTTTGTCTATCCCGTAGAAATAATTCTCTTTTATGGAGTGGCTTATCTACCCTTTCTTACCCATGCCATTGCATATCATATGTATTTGATCGGCCTGCTGCTCAAAATACATGACGAATGTGCTGACAAAGTGGATCTATCCACTCAAGCCTGTACCAAAAATCACGGAGTGTAAGAGACGTCAAGAGGATGAAGAAATTTGATTAATAATTTTAAATATAATCATAAACATGTGCATTATTGAACCGATCAGCCTTTGTTCGACAACAATTCGGTTAATAGTAAACCACATTTTTAAAAACAAGCTTTTATTAAAATGCCCTGTTTCGAGCCAACCCTTATTGCAGGAGCCATGTCATATTGGAACTTAGAACGGGGTGTCAATCAAATGTAACATCAGGTGACCTAATTACTATGTTATATTATAAATTATCATAGGAAAATATTTTTTTTCATGGGCATATATCATTATTTTTTATTATGTTGATTTTATTTGTTGCTATAATATCAAAATATACGAAATTTGGCCCCAATAGTTCAGCATACCTTACTAACATATAGAAGCAATATAAAAAAAAAAACAATGGTGTAGGTCTATAACTTCAGTTAGTTATTATCGCAGGACGTATACTACCGTCAAAGGGCAATGGGCTACAATGAGCACCCTATAACAATAACGTATTTAATGGGAAAGATCTATTTCTCTAAAATATTAATTACTATTGCAACCTACCTCAATTATGAGCGGATCCGGAGTTTTGAAGTTCGGAATCTTCTTAAATATGGCTAATTACACGAGCACACTAATGCCAATTATTTATTTAACATAAATGTTTAATTTTTTAAATTTATTTATAAAAAAAAATATTTAGGAATTATATTTACTGAATGATTTTGCGTCACTCCCAACTAGACAGTGCCTCTTCCAAGGAAAATGCCAATTTTAAACGATATTATATTAAATTTTAAAGTTTAATTTTATGAAGATGTTAAGAAATTGTTATTGTTAATTTTAACAATTTAAAATTAAAAAAAATAAACAAGATTATCATTAAGGTCAGAATAGCTATTAAATAATAAAATAATAGTAGAAAATAATTACAAAATAAATTTAAGTACAAAATATTGTGGTAATAAAGATAAAAAGCAGAAAATATGTGCAGTGAAGATCCATAAAAATAGTATATTATGATGTACGGTCACTGGGCACAGCACGTCGGACAGTTGACCGTAGTACATTGCATATGTGACCATAAACAGTGCGGCAACGAAGTCATGTGACACATTACAGAATTCAAGCTACATATCAAACTCGATCATTCTTACGAATATATAGTTTGTACTCACATAGTCTATGTACATAGTCGTTTTGGGTATTCTACGACTGTTTAAGTTTAAACAATTTTTAAAAATACTTTAGGTGCCCTAGCGAATATCAGGTAATTAGCTATATTTAATGGGATATTACTCGGAAATGGCTCATAATTGAAACCAGCCGTTCTAGTAAAAATATTCTATATACGGTGTTATTTTCATTGGTAGGATATGATTTACAGCTATTGGAAAAGTGGGCCCAAATGCCTATTCTCTTTTGAATTCTCCCTGTTCTATGTGAATTTAATAGTTTAATATTTTTTGCTGCTAATAAACAAATTTCCGACATGACGACTATGAGTGATCATGAAACCATTCTTGGTTAGTTGACTCATTTTTTCAGGATTTTAAAATACAAGATCGTATACATAATATGTATACGTCAGTTATGCTTCTCTACCCAAGTCAGACAATACGTCGTATGCCCAGATACTGGCTATATTCAGCCTAATATGCGCTGAGCATAGCCATTTGAATGTATGACGTCGTTTACTTGGCGTCATTACCTATTTGGATTAATTTATGTAATTCCGCTTTTTGTTTGAAATAAGTATAATAAATAATTACGTAAAAAACTAAATATTTTTGTGTAAACGAAGTTTTAAGTAAAAATGGTTAACTTGTGCCTTAGGGACTAAGCCCATTAAGCTTGGGGTTAAGAGACTGTTTCCTTAACTCCTATTTTAAAGAATGTTTATTTTAGTGACGATAAGTAATACGTGACGTAATCCAAAACATATTGCCGTAATAATAAGAATTATACAACTTTAAAACTACATACGAATACCTAGATTAAGATCTAAGGTACACCTTAAACTTCATTGTATGCGGCCAGGAATTGTGTTAAATAAGGAAATGAACCCTTCGCGAGTGAGTGACCGCCGGATCTTACTTTGTAATGCTCCGGGTTCGATTCCCAGCTGGTTACAATTTTCCGTTGGGATAAAATTAACGGAATTGCATTTCAATTCTGTCGATCAAATGCAATAACAAGACACACACTAACACACATGTTACACGCACACATATATATAAATACTTCAATCAGGGTATGTTAGAAAAGATTGAAGTATGACAATAAACCCGCCTATTGTGAAATGTCACAATAAAGAGTTTAAATAAACAAACAAACAAACTGTCACGCTTGCCACTGACACGTGTCCGAATATCAGACACATGTCCAAAATATCTCGACGGATTTATGCGGTAACCCTACCAGCTAAGTCGTCGCAGCGAGTGGAGATGTTGAAAGCTTTCCAAAGCGTAGCTCGTTTAGTTGTACGGTAGTGATTCCTTTTGTTGCCAACGGCGACGGCAATTAAACACGGCTAATGAGGCTGTGTTCCATGAATGAGTGTCCTTTGATAAATGGCCAGTGATTTTCTCGTTTCTTCTTCTCATAACTTAGCTACTTACAAAATAGAATCAAATCGGTTAAGCGCGAGTTTGATTCACGCGCCGAGGGTTCAGTACTCGAATAAGAGAAGAGTTCTTGTTAAGAAACATTTTCCCACACATTAACTAGAAATGATCCTCTAGCAGTCCATCGACATTGATATTTCATGTCGATGGACTGCTAGAGGTAGTCCATCGACTACCTCTAGCAGTCCATGATATTTAAACTATATGATAAATATTATATGATATTTAAACATGATAGCAGTCTATGATATTTAAACTATCATATAACCACAATATATGATAGTTTAAAAATATATTTATTATTTTATTAACTTACTAGCTGATCTGTGCCCACTTCGTTGGGCGGTAAACATTTTTATTTGTGATGAAATTATGAGTGTGGATCGGTTAGTGCTATGATTTATTTCCTTACTGCCAAAAGGAGGGTTATATTTTTACTGATGTATGTATGTATTTGCATTCCAAATTTGGCTATATTATCGTGTTTCAAATGAGTGAATGAAATGATTATGATTGAATAAATTAAGTTTATTTTAATTGTTCAAAACTTCTCTGTATACTATATTAGATGTAATGTTATTATTTGGTACCATAATATATTGTTTTTCAGGAGTTCCATCCCGAGATACGGTTGCGGTTCCATACCTATATTGTATTATCTCTTTAACCATTTATGCAGTAAAAGGGAAGTTATATGCAGTAAAAGGGAAAAGTCTTTTGTTTTAAATACTTGAGACGGTAAATTTACTTATTTTGATAATAATTCATAATTGTTGATGATATGACCAATAAAAATGATCTAACGATTTAAATTATTTAAAATTAAAAAAAACTACTTTTTGTGACTTAAATATGAAATTTAGACACATGCTGTCGCTGACTTTTTTGTAGGCATTACCAATCTATACAACTTTTCTCTAGAACCAATCATATATCTCTCATCGTTAAAGCAACGTTCGTAAGAAACATTTTCATTCGACCGTTTTTTATCCGACTTTCTTTGAAAATCCGACTACCACGAAAAAATCTTTTAATTTTTCGGATTATAGTCTATGACACTCACAAATAACGTGACTTTCTATTGGTAAAAGAATGTTCAAAATCGGTTCAGTAGATCCAGAGATTACTCCCTACAACCTCACAAACTCACAAACTTTACCTCTTTTTAATATTACTATAGATTTATTGTTTGAAATCAAAGATTATCGTTATTGTTTTATATTACACATAAGATAAAAACTTATTTACCGCGTAGAGTTGGTATTATCCGGCGTTTCGGCGATGTTGCAACCGCCTTTGTCCATGGTAGAGTCTACCCTGGATAACGGGGGTTGCAACATCGCCGAAACATGGGGCGTTACATACTTCAAGTAATAAATTCGTTGTTATCTTATTAATTTATTGTATAGTTATTGCATATCTATTGAATATCTATATATCTATCTGTCTATCTATCTATCTATATATATATATATATATATATATATATATATGTATATTTTCATTTATATATACAATGGCATCACATTCAAATTTTATCATCATCATAAATCAAATTTTAAGTACATATTTGACCCGATTTCGTTTCTTTGTGAACTAAAATTGGAAATTAGTCCATGCGAACGAGACAGAGCCATATGTTTGAGAGATGTATGAAATGACTTATAGCCGATTTTCCTGCATCAACACTACCTGTTGAACATGTAGCCATCCGTAGATTTGAACTTATTTAGTGAGGTCTTAGATTCGGCCACTTGATTTTCGTTGGTGGGTTTTAATGCGGACAAATAACAAACGTTCATTTCACATTCCGCTCTAACTAATTGCTCTGTCTCGTTCACATGAAATAATTTCCGAGCCCATTGGGCTCGATTGCGTTTCTTCGTGAACTATCGGAAAATATTTCATGCGAACGAGACAGAGCAGACCGTTGTAAATTGAACGTTCGTATCTTTCGCCGTTCGAAAACATTTCGAACGGTCTTACATTATGCCGCTTTATATTCGATTGCTAGTTTCATGCTAGAGAATTGAAAATCATTTATTTCTCATTTCGCACTAACGACTTGATTGACCTGTCCCGACCGCATCAAGTAATTCTGATTTAAGTTCACGAAGAAAAGCGATCCGGCCCATTATTGGTTATAATCAATAATTATTAATAATATATGTGTCGCTACTTCCATCTTGGCAATTCAGTCTACAATTAGAACGCCACCAAGGCAGCGTAAAGAGAGCCTTGATTGAACGGCATGGGCGTTTGACAGATGTCACTTCCCATTGAATAGGCTGACCGATCGCGTTGCCCGGTTAGTATATTGCCCAGTATTGTTGCTAGTTGCAAGAAGTAGCTGACGCAGTATTTTGAAGTACACTAAGACTTGTAACCGCTAGGATCGGATTTTACACTATCCTGCAATTCAGTAGACCTATTACGAATATCCTAGCGATTAAATCGGTTTTAGCGAATGAAACGCGATAATTAATTTATATGGCATTACGAACGCTTTCCCCAACTCTATTGAATTATAACGACTATTCTCTTCTGGCTTAACATTTCATCGGCTTTTATTATTTCTTTTAAAATTGACACAGTGGCTGAGTTACGAAACAATAATGTTAAAAAGTTATGTAATCTTTAAAAAGTTACTTTGCATTAGAATTTTAAGTTAATATTGAATAATTTTTAAATGATCTATTTCGGGAAAAGATTAAACGAATTTTAAAATATTTAAAACGTTTCGCTGTAAGCGCTCGGCTAAAACAATGTACATTATGAACAACGCCTTAATCACCCGGACGTCAAGAAGTATAAAGTTTATCTACTATATGACAGCGTTATTATTATATTATGTATTACCTGATCGGTATAGAAAAATAACAATTATAAGGAAAATTTTATTTTACAACTTAATTTACTATATCAAAAATATAGCACGATTTACTTCGAAATGCAAAAAACAACAAGTTGTCGATGCACTGCGAGTGCTCCGTAACAACTGCAGAATACCAATTACAACAGCTGATATAGGCTTGGATTCATCGAAACAAAACTTATATTTCAACGATCACCTAACGATGCACTATATATATATAATCGAAGCAAATAAAATATAATATAAGAAAGTCAGAGACTTAGTGAAGCAGAAAAGAATAGATTTGTGCGGCTAAAAAACTGCCAAATTTTGGTGAGAGAGAAAAAGAGAATACCAAAATAATAAAAATAAAAGCAGACGAAGACCTTGCAAATACAAATAGGATCATTAATAAATAGTAATTTTAAAGTAAAACTTAGTATTATATGTCTCTATTGCATGCCTGAATATATTTTGGTAGTCCAAAAATCATGGCAGATTAATTATATTGTCAGTTATATATGTTTTTACTGTAAGGTCGATTATTTGCAATATTTACATTACCTATTTTATTTGTCGAAAATTAAAAAGAAAAATATCTATGTAATGAATGGTTGGTTTTATGTTCTAATTTTTCTATTATTATTCACTACATTATGCTGTTACAAATATTTATTATGATTATCCGAATATATAATGATTTTTAAATATTATTTCACTTATGGTTATTATGGCCAGAGTCTTAAAATAGACTCAGATATTTTGAAGTGCACTATAAACATATAATATATTTTAATAATCCAGAAGTTATTGCAACTTTGTTTTCATATTCCTTGTTTTATGGAAAATTATTTGCAATTTTCAATTTCGCTAATTCATATGCCGCTAATTTAAAACAAAAATATCTGTATTATAAACGGTTGGTTATTTGTCTTCATTTTTTATTATTATTCCTTGCATTCTGCTGATACAAATATCTATTACGAATATCTGAATACATTAATGAGTTATAAATATTATTTTACTATTTATTACTATGACCAGATTCATGGATTTGATTATTATTTTATAAAATGCGCTATAATCATATACTATATTTTAATAATCCAAAAAATGTTGCTATTTGGGTTTAATATTTTTTGTTTTATGGATGATATTTCGCAATATTTGTATTTTCTAGTCGATTTGTTGCAAAATAAAAACAATAATATATGTATTATGAATTACTGGTTATATGTTTTAGTTTTCTGTTAATATTATTTCTTGTTTTCTCTCAATAGAAATATTTCTTATGATTATCTGAATATATCAAAGATTTATAAATATTATTTTACCCATTATAATAATGAACAAATTCTTAGGTTATATTATTATGTCTTCAAATGTACTACTAGTAATACAAAAGTGATATTTATACCAATAACACTAACGATTATAAACAGAGATATATACAAAATAAACTTATATTTTGAACAGAATGCCAATTTAACGATTATAATAGTAATATACAACAAAGTAGCACAAAATCACGGAAACACTTATTTAAAAGTGGAAACTTTTGTGAACACGTGCTGCATTATTGAATCGTGAGCACGTGCAATAATATCTTTACACAGGCTCCCCACCCAATAATACCATAATACAATATCGACTCGCAGAGTGCATAATATGTAATTTTGATTGTTGTATTATCTAGTATGTTTCACAAATCCAATTTGCCGAATTTTCGAGGCTAAATAATTAATATGCCAAAACCCCGTGATATTTTTTGTGATCACTCTTTCGATAGCCGTGCATGAGCAACGTTTTGTTTTGTCACAGTCTTGAATTACTAAACCTAGTTCTTTAGGGGCTTGCCCAGTTTTTGTGGCAAAAAAAATCATATATATTTGTTTTTTAATATTGAGCGTGAGATCTGATTCGTCAAGCCAACATTTTATCAAATTCATTTCTTTATTTAAATTTTTAAAAACATTTTTCCAGGACTTTACCTGAAAAAGAATTAACGTGTCATCCGCGTATGTAATAGTTTTACTCGGAAGGAGTTCGCATAGGTTATTATATATATATATATATATATATATATATATATATATATATATATATATATATATATATATATATATATATATATATATATATATATATATATATATATATATATATATATATATATATATATATATATATATATATATATATATATATATATATATATATATATATATATATATATATATTAGGAAAAGTGTAGGCCCAAGTACATTACCTTGTGGTACGCCATATTTCATTTTCCGCGTACAACGATTGATATTTCCAATATTCACAATTTAGCTTCTTTCGGTAATATAGCTATGGAACTAATCAATAGCTCTCTTCATCATGCCACTCCCTTGTAGGCGTAACATTTTTTCGTTATGAGAGACTGAGTCGAATGCTTAAGTCAGATCTAAAAAAACTGCTAGATATTTATCACCCTTATCTATGATATGTGTCACGGTCTCAGTGAGCTGGGAAATAGCATTCGACGTACCTAGTCCCTCATGAACCCATACTGTTTTTTTTTGAGAAAAACCCTTTTTAATTTAAATATTCTATTAACCTCTTCTTTGTGACCTTTTCAATTATTTTAGAAAGTGAGTTCTCTCAACCGCCTTTGTGGACGCCTTTGGGAAAGCTCCTTGTTCATAGCTGAGATTGATTATATGACTAATAGGTCCACTTACATAATGTATTCCTAGTTTATAGATATGGGTGCCGACCCTATATAAACCTGCAGAAGATTTATTCTTTAGGAATTTAACTACATCTCTGACTTCTTCCTCTGTAGTTGGAGTCAGTGCGAAGTTATCGACATCGGCTGACCGGACCTTATTACAACCCTCTTTTTGGCGATTCCGATTTTATTTTTTGGCGAGATCAGATCCAACGTTAGAAAAGTGGATATTAATAAAATCCGCCATTAACTTGGCTGATCTTTAGTGATTAGTCCACTGTCTGGTATTATTTGTTTGATTACTATAGATTTTTTTGAATTTATACAGACTGCCTCTTTTATTACTGACCAGGTTTGTTTATAATCACCTTTTGCCTTTATAAGCTTACGTTTGTAATACCTTTCTTTGGTAGATTTTATAATATTATGGCACTTATTACTATATTATTGGTATTTTTCTTTAACCATAGCATCATGTGGATGATTTCTAATGGCTAGATGTAATGATTACTTGATGTAGATGTAATTAAATGATTATTTGTCAAATTTATTAAAATAAGTAGAAAATTTTGAATAGTTTACAATTTATTTCAAGACTTCTTGCCTCTTTGACTCTAAGGTAACCGTTGTTTCCTCCATTTTATATATCTATAGCAAATATTATGATCCTCACAGGGAAAGCTTTCTGAGCTTTTTACCGAAATTCTTTTATGGATTTCTCTACGGTTAGAACACAATTATTGTACTTTATACATGTACTCACACTGCAACTTGGGCCTTTATCTATCGATCTTAATAATTTACTTTATAACATAGTTATTCGTAATAATGCTAAAATATCGCCCTCACCCTCATCCACATACCTCACGGCCCTGTGATATAGAGGTTAGGTCACCGTGTCTTAAATTGTAAGGCCGTGTACTGGCTGTGTCACAATTTTTCTATTAGGATAAAATTAACGAAATTGAATTGCATTTCTGTCGAATGAGTGCAATAACATGACAAACTTTGACACACATAATACACGCCCGCATACATATAAACACTTCATAGTAGGGTTGGTTTAAAAGACTAACAAATGATATTAAATTGACTAACATTGTGAAATTTCACAATTACATTATATTGATTTACATTTTCGTCGTGTCTAATTGACAGGTAAATACCGCTCTTCCACGTGTCAAAATAATTGTCTCAGGTAGTGTCTCGTTACTACTCTTTACTTAACATATTACTACTCTTTACTTAACAATAATTTAACTACTACATTGTCAATATATAAATATAATTAATCAAAATAGAAGCCTAATAATTAAAATAGTCAATAATTCGAATAGATACGTAGTGAAATATATTCATCGTAATATTCAGGTTGTCAGTAAAATGTTAAAAAATCTAATCAAAGCGACGCCATGCATTTAAAAACTAATTGAACAAATATAAAAATAAATAAAATAACCTTATAATAACGCTCTACTTTTTTTGGTTATTTGAGGTCATCGCCCTAAAATTCGGCCAGATCATTGAAAGGTTTCAGCATCTCCTTGACGTTTTTTGAATTTTACTTCCTCCTGCTGTTTAACAGGAGCAATAAAGAGTAGGAGCAAACTAATAAATTATTTTCTTTTGCTGTCACTGGGCCTTAAGTAAGTCAATCTGAAACAATATTGCACGATTAAATTGATGGAAACGGTTAACATAAAATTTAAGGGTTACGAGTATAAACGCAAAGTATCGACTTTTTTATTTTAAAATTCGCAGCAATTCAGCCCGCGTTTCCAATAAAGCGCTGTTGGTGAGGGCGGCCGGGAGTGGGTTGGCTATCGATAAGTTTTAAGTGCGTGGCGGTGTTTCGGGCGGGCGAAAAAGAGTGGCGCCGCTTCACAGTGAATGATTGATTTTCTCCGTGACGCTCGAAACTCGCCCCGGAAAATCGCAGCGCCCGATGATGAATTTCCCGCACGGAAAAGTTGGCGCGCGCCGAGCGACGAACCAGCGGATGGAATCCGTCCTAGCAACTTTATTTATTTGCTGGCCAATTATAACTTCATAGATTTTTTCTCATTATTTCCCCAGAGCGCTAATATCTTAAGTTCACCGGCCAAGAAAAAGTAATTAGCGGCGACAAATTAATTTCCTTAGGGAAATTATTATAGCAGAGTATTTTCTCAACTAGCGATAGTTGTAGGATTGGTTTTCTAATGTCAGAAATAACCTAACCTAACATAACATAACATTGCCTAACCCAACATTAACTAACTTATAAGTACACGTAATGTTCCAACCACTACGTCCGAATATCAACCTTTTGTTTTAACCCTTAATTACACGCATGGGGTGTATTTTGCCTCTTGACATATTACACAAATATGCGATAACTTCATTTTATTGTCCATGCCCACCAACCGGCCAGAAGGGAAATTATTGTGAACACGCTAACATTATAAATAGGATAGAAAACGAATTTACCGCGTGAAATTTGTAGGACCCGACGTTTCGGTGACGTTGCAGCCGCCGTTGTCTAGGGTAAACTGAAGAGCTGTCAGTCCGTTGTTTTGCGGGTAGGCCGCAAACCGCTGCCGCCACTGCGTAGGTTATAACGGTGGTGGGGGGCCGGGCTCGGAGCGCGGGAATTTTTAAAATCCGTCTTGCACACAACACTCACTGTATCCTGTTTTACGTCTTTGCGTTCGGCGTTCGGCGGCGGGAACATTTTAAGAAGAGGGTTCCACGTAGAAGAGAGTTTGTAGCCGTCATCTCTATTGAAGTTCGGAGTTCTTCTTATTTCAATGGCTTCCCGGATCATGCGAGGAAAGTAGAATTGTTCCTTGGATAGAACAATGGGATTTTGAAACTGCATCCAGTGGTTACTTCCGCTATCCAATATATGTTCGCAGATCGCCGATTTTTCTCGCTGAACGTTTTTAACAGCTTTGATGTGTTCTGTCAGTCGCGTGGCTATGGGCCGTTTCGTTTGTCCAACGTAGGCTAGACCGCAGCTGCATTCGACTTTATACACACCCGGGGTTTGCAGTGGTATTACATCCTTTACAGGCCTCAAAAATCGAGCTATATTTTGGGTCGGTTTGAAGATCGTTTTTATATCGAATCTGTTTAGCATCTTACTTATTCGATCTGTCACGCCCTTGACGTATGGTAAGAATGCTCTTGATCTGCTCGGTTTTTGAGTTTCGTCCGTATTAGATCGTGTGCGTGTCTCGTGATATTTTCCGTATCCATTTTTCCTAAGGACATCATTGACATGTTCCATCTCCTTCGGAAAATGCTCAGTGTCGCATAGATCGCGTGCTCGATTCACGAGCGACGTTTGCACTGAACGTGCAAGCTCACACCATCATCCCTACCATCTACGTTCGCCCATTACGCCCGGCCCCCCACCACCGTTATAACCTACGCAGTGGCGGCAGCGGTTTGCGGCCTACCCGCAAAACAACGGACTGACAGCTCTTCAGTTTACCCTAGACAACGGCGGCTGCAACGTCACCGAAACGTCGGGTCCTACAAATTTCACGCGGTAAATTCGTTTTCTATCCTATTTATAATGTCAAACAACCGCGATAGTCTTCCACGCTAACATTTCCTACCGAAGCGTTGACGGAAATATCTAATTTGAGACGCCCCCTGCGACGATTAATGCTATTTCCAGATTAAAGTCTTCTGCATGTCTGTCTATCTTTATGTGTTCCTACAAGATAGCACACGAACGATTTAACCAATTGAGCTGAAATTGGGTATGCAGGCATCATTTTGTCACGACAAAAAATGAAAAGATTATAGTTGAAATTGGTCGAACAAGGGGGAAAACAGTAATATGTCATCCTCGAAATATTTGACACAGGGACTTGTAATTTGGTACACAGATGCCTGGTTGGGCCGAAACCACATTGTGAAACATTGTTTGAAATATCTCATAAAAAACGTCGAAAATATTTTTTTAATCGGGCACATTCACTAACAGAAAGGGTTTGGCGGGGAAGGAGGGGGGTGGGGGGGTGGCTCGAGGCGAATGGCAAGGGAAGGCTGGGGCTAAATGGAAGGGGGGGGGGGGGAACGGGGGCTTTGTCAACTTGCCAGGAAAGTATTGGGATGGCAAGGCGATTTTTTTAAAAAGAGTGTTTGATTCTAAAAACCCAATAATTTATCCAATGATAGCAATAAAAACATTCAATAATTAATACCATCTATCGCGTTTATATGTAGGCTGATTGCACAGAAATAATATGGAGAAAAAGAATGCCATTAATCTGAAATTTAGGGTGCTATTTAATGTTATTTGAATTTAAAATTTGAATTAAAAATTTGGTTTTTAAATTCTTTTTTTTTTTCTGAATTAAAGTTTCTTTTTTTCCAAAAGTTGTGTCGTAACAGAATTATAATATATCTATGTATACATATATAGATACATATATATATATATATATATATATATATATATATATATATATATATATATATATATATATATATATATATATATATATATATATATATATATATATATATATATATATATATATATATATATATATATATATATATATATATATATATATATATATATATATATATATATTAATCTAAATTCTGAAGTAAAATATACACCAAGCCCCAAAATATCTTCAAATTTAAATAGAATGTTTCTCAGCACCACTTATTTTCCCGGAGCCGAGAAACTGCGAGATATATTAGCTGATTTATTTCCTATTATTTCTAATGATGCGTCCACCAAAGATCTCTTAGATTTACCACCAATTTTATCTTTCCGCAGACCACCTAATATTAGATCAATATTAAACAAAACAAAAAATAAACAAAATTTCTCTGTTGGTAATAATAACTTGGGTCTTCAACCTTGTGGTCGTCCACGTTGTAAAACTTGTCCTCTGTTAGATCAAAGTTCTTTTTTTTCCAGTCCAAATACTACTAATAAATACAGGGTTCCCTTTCATTGCAGTTGTTATTCAAAAAATATAGTGTATCAGCTTCTGTGTAAGACTTGCAGTGCTTTTTATATCGGCGAAACAACCACACCACTTAATATTAGACTAAATAATCATAGGGCCAGTGTAGGAAATGAAAGCCAGCTCCCAATATCTTTGCATGCCAGGGCACATAATTTAACTTTTGATCAATGTTTTAAGGTTAAAATAATAAAGTGCCTTGGTGATAATGCAAAAGAAAGGGATGTCAAATCTTGGGAAATGGCTTTTATTTATATTTTAGGCGCTTTCAAAGGTTCGGGTCTCAATAGACAAAATTAATGTGGTTTATTCAATCAGGTTTAATACTCATCAACTGCTTTTTATTTTTTATTTATAATCATTCATTAAAAATAATATTTTTCACGGTCGGTTATGATATACTTTAGCTGGATCGTGTAAAATATTATTGATCATTTCTATTGGTTCGATTTCTTGAATTTAAATTTTCAAGGAATTGTTCGATTTCAGAAATGTCATTTATCTTGACAACGGTTTACACCGAAATATAGAACCAACATTTTTCATTAATCATTAGTTTTTAGATATACTAATCGCCTATTCCTATCCAGCATAGATTCTCGACTTTCACTTGTGTCACCACTGTAT
Organism: Micropterix aruncella; assembly: GCA_944548615.1. NCBI lineage: Eukaryota > Metazoa > Arthropoda > Insecta > Lepidoptera > Micropterigidae > Micropterix > Micropterix aruncella. Next base: position 25,652,724 of record OX155964.1, on the reverse strand, counting down.
GAGGCAGTAAGAAGTCCGGTTGGCCAGACTTCTAATACCACAGCAGGGATTATTGACCAACACTGAAAGAATAGAGAAGAAAAAAAGGCGTGGAGTCGCTCTTGGTCTACACAGACCAGATAAGTCTCCTTTCATTTATTTTATACGTTAATTTATTTAGTGTTAATACATAATTTCAATTTGATAATATATATATATATACATATATATATATATATATATATATATATATATATATATATATATATATATATATATATATATATATATATATATATATATATATATATATATATATATATATATATATATATATATATATATATATATATATATATATATATATATATATGGGTAATAATTATCCAGTGTTTTAAATCCTTGAAGGTCTCCCCGCAGGCCTTTAGGTTACGCGCGACCGCTGCCGTTACAAATGACCACGCGCCCGCTTGTAGGTTAAATTGGTGGATTTGTCCCATTGTGCTGAATTCACTTGTAAAATAAGTTTTTCTCTATCATGACACATTTCGTAGATGCACAGAGAATTAAAAAAGGACTGGCGAACGTTGACGGAATTCTCACAAATGAAGTTTGTGAAATATCTCTGCTTCCGTCTGAAAATCTCATACAGCTCATCTAACTATTTCAATTTATGCAAGAAATTTCATATACTCCCCTTGATTAAACGACGTGAAACCGCGGACTTGACCATTTTGCTAAAAATCACCTCCAATAATATTAACTGTCCCGACTTACTGAATAAAATTAATCTCCGTGTTTCTTCCAAACTCAACAGATTTAACCCTGCTCTTCATGTTCCTAATGCTGGTACCAACTATAGGCAAAAATCTTTTCTGTGGCGAAAAAGTGACAATTTCAGTGATTTGATTAAACGATTTGACTTTGATCTATTCTTTACGAGTATTAACTCAGCTAGGCAGCGGCTGAACAGTGAATTCTTTAGCACTAATTTTTGAATATTTTTTGATGTATTTTTAAACGATAGCTTTAATTGAAAGGTCACATAATATGTTTCTACAACGTTACTTAAACGTGAAAACCTTTAATTGGCTCTCAGTTATACTACTCCGTCTTTTTGTTAAATTATAATTAGCTGTTGGTTTTCTTAAAAATAAATAAATAAATAGGAAACACATATTCAAAACTTTAGAACTCAATATTATTTTATATGTATATATGGACAGTGGGGCGAGATCGACTATAACGGGCGAACCCGTCACCCCAGACTGGTATAATGATATGTGATAATTTTTTCAGCCGTGGAATGAGTGTAGAAGATTTATAGACAATACAAATATACTATCTAACTATGGTAACATGCCCGCCAGAGACAACGCCTTACGGCGAGGCACCGGGAAAACCTCGCCAGCGCGCAGCCTCGCCCCCTAGACTACCAGTTTGGAAGGATATCTCTGTCTGGAATTAGCTATCAGGATACATCCAACCTGTCACTGCTCTGAAGTCACTTGCGCGACCTCTACCTGCCGTATGTTCAGAGGTGATTCAGTTTAAATCTATCGCGGACCAAAGGTATCTTTTACACGGATATGAATTCAGGATCATGTACCCCACTGGTCATTTCAAGAGTGGATGACGACAGGTCAACATCTACCCCCGTTGCTTAGGAGACAGTATATGCCCATAGTCCCTAGACTTCTTCAGCAATTAGTCAGAGAGCACAACCGATCGGCGTCGCCGAACGGTGCACAAATCGTCCAGTAGCGCCGGGAGGCAATCCGACCAGAAGAAACCGATCCACCAGACGTGAGTCCTGAGACGCGAGAGTCTTACCCGGGGTAGTCTTCCACACGAGGAGGCTTCGGAATAGGAGCTGAATCGTGAGTTCGACCGATCCGAGAACAAATTGAATCTTATGGACCAAACTGCACAAAACCGTTCGCTGTCATGTATATATGGACAGGGTGGTCCAAATTAGTTCACACCTTATTTTTGTGGTCTAAGCCCTCTCATTTGACACTAAACACGATATATTTATGTTAATTAAACCAGCCCCAATTGTCATTTGTTTAAAAGCAAAATAAATAAATGGCTGTTGCAAGAAGAGCGTTTATCTATCCATGCCATGATCGATTAAGATAGAATTATAATAAGATAGATTAGAATAAGTTGAAGTTGACTGTATATGTATGTGTTGTCATGAGCTCCGTTTATTTAATATTTAAACGTCATCATCAGGATGGGAAAAGATGCTGTCTCACGGGCCGAAGGAACACGAAAGATGAAAATACTGATTTTGTAAGTCCTCTTGAATCGAGGTTTGGGCGCCAGTGGCCTTCGGTGCGTGGGGAACAGCCGGAGCCTATGCAAAACTGCAAGCACAACTGGCCATCGTCTAGCGCAGCTGGCAATGGGGATGCAAGTCAATCCTTTGAGGAACCCAGCACTCAGCCGACGAGCCTTAATAACGGGTCGTGGGGAGTAAATCCTCAGGGCAAGGATCGACCTACGGACGCGAGAGCACTCCGGGGAGCGGACGACATTGATTTTACTTTGGGAGGATTGAAAGAAACACCGCTTCTTAAGGTGGGGATGGGGATTTGGCAGGGATGAGGATCTCCGCCCGTGTGCTTTATGCTTATATAAATGGCCACTAAACTTGTTAATTACCTCTGAGGCTCTTCCTGAGTGCCCTTGAGCGCGAATTTAGCAATATTCCTTGGTTCCTGTGGAAGATGTCAATCTCCGCGTATCAACGTTCTGACGTCTACGCTCACGCCCTCTGACGGCCGTCTGTCGCACTGCCTGCGTGAACGATAATCGACCCGTTCCGCGTCGGTTCGGAACCTTGCTAAACCCCTGCTATATTTTATAAATTCTTCCTTGACGAGATGCGAATTTCGCCAGATATTAAATAATGAAATAAATATATATTTTGATTCTATGTAATTCCTCAGGCTGGAACCCCGCCTTCTCTTGATTTATTAACACCTGATTTTACGTCCTTTTTATCCCTGTTTTCGTGGTAATAAGATGAAAGAAAATAAAGAGTTATGAGTGAAATGAAGTTTTTATTCCAAAGAAACGTGGCGACCTTACAATATGGGTTTTTACCGCTTTTGCAGCGCGCGTGGGCGCTGCAGCTAAAATTATGAAAATATATATGAGAAAGAAAGAAAAGGTTACAATTTTGGATCCGTGCGGATATGCCGCACGGGATGGCTGCGGGACGGAATTTACCGCGTGTCCCGGATTATATTTTTACAAGTTATATTAAAAATATGTTGATTATAAAAATACTGACCTCGTCTAATGTTAATGGTGAGCGGAGTGGAAAGGAGGGTTCGTTTGAAAGGAATGAGTACGGATCGCTGTGATTGAGACCGATTTTGCCGAGCCGCGTAATGGCGGTCGGCGCAAACATTTGCAAAAGAAAAAAATATATATACGGAATCTAATTTGCGCTTGGCGGCGCGGAATTACGGCTTAGGCGTTTAAGTGAGGATCTGAATATTATTATGGCATACTAGAAATTTGGAAAACGTGGCTGCGCAGAGCGCGTGGAAAGAACGACCTTAACATACGTTTGTTCACACTTGCCTGGGTAATGGGAGATGTAGAAAGATGCCAGCGACCACTGCTGCTAGTTAAAAGTATTTACACTGATTTTACTACTGATTAATGAATAATGCTTTCTCATTGAGATATGGCTGAATAATGACCAGCCGGCCCGCGGCCGGAAGCCGCGGACCGCCGCTTCGATGACCGCTCTCCTCTCTGGTCCGTCTAAGCAGGAAGACCGTCTAAAATCGCCCGTTAAATTCGGTGCGTGAGAATTATCAAAACAATAGGGAGGGTCGTTGACCGATTCGCCGTGTACGGTTAATTGCTTATCGCATTATCGTAACACGGTGAATGGCGAATATTAAATAGTTATTAAATTATAAAATAATAAGCAATCAACCTTGGGCATTGCAGTGTGTATATGTGTATTCTAATGTATTTAGTATTTCTATTTCCTATAATATTGTCATTTTATTATTTTTTTATTATTATATATATTTATTATTATTAATATATATTTTAATTATTATTATTTTTATTGTGTTTGGTTGGTTAATCGACCCTCGTTTTAAATGTAAAAATATAAATTGCTTGCCCTGGAACGGGTATATCCTAGATGGGCAGCACTAGCCAGTGAATGAAAGAGGAAAGCTTTCGCTATTTGTTTTAATATTATATTTATTGTAAATGGTTAATTTGATAATTCCAATAAAAAATAAAAATCAAAAAAATAAATAAATAAAATTTATTGTAGTATCCGCTTTGTAGTATATAGGTAGGTTGAAGAGCATAAACTATTAGGTATACTGTTTAACCGATCCCCATGCAAATTGGTATACTTAGGTATTTAATCACAGATAATATTTTCGCGTTGAATCTCGCCACCGGATGGTGCTGCACCACATGAACTTCGATACCGTTCAACCGATCGCCATTGACCACGGATAATAATGTCGTGTTTATAGTATACGATACCACCGTAAATTGTTTACCGTTGTGCCGTTGGCCTTTTGTTAATTTTATTACCGAAACCCATTTTTTTTTGTTACATCACTACTCACTGCGAGCGAGACACATGGCACGGCACCAACAACACTCTCGGGCTATACATGCATGCATCCTTTTCTATTGCACAAAGTAGCGCGAACAGACCTTTTTGCTCGCTACCTCAATTGAATCGATTATTTGAGAAACAACATAAGTCCAGTGAGGTCAACTTTTCAGGAGAGGCTAAAAACTGTTTATCTTGGCCTGTGTATTATCTAAGAGGCCATTTTTTTTCTAGAAGTAGTCTTGCATTATATTGACTGTTCTAAGTAAAAAAAGTATTATATGATATTCCATTAATTTATAAAAAAATATCAAATTTGCTGGACTTGTGTTGTTTCTCAAATAAATAGAAAAAATATAATTACTTATAATTATAATTATGGTTTTATTAATTTCTCTTATGCTTAAAACATACTAAACTATTACAATCATGTGTGTAGTTTACATCCCTAAATCCATTAATCCTCATCAGAGTTTACATCATGGTCGCAGACTGTCCATCTGAAGATGACGTCATAGAATCTTTTTACGTCTCGATTGTCGGGCAGGAACCCTTTAAACTTCTTTATATCATCCATTTTCTTTTTATTTGTAGCTCTTTTTTGAACTGGATAATCCAGAGCATTTGTTAATACTATGGGTCCACGGTTAACGGCTCGAAGAAGTTCAAACGTATGTGTTACCAAGGCCCCGATGTGTTCTGACACTACTGCAGTTCCAGGATGTTCTCTACGTAGACATCTTGAAATTTAGTTTGTTGTGTTTATTAATGTTACGACCTCTGGTCTCCACGGACAACATGTTGCGTTTGAAAATCTTCGGCCACCAATTTTTTATATCAATGAATGTGTCGTTATCTGGTAAGCAAACGAAGAAGTTTGCTTTATTGGATGAATGAACCATGAGTTCGACGTACTCTTTCAGTGTGAAAACTCTGTCTGCTGTTTTAATTTTTCTCTTCAAAACAGCGAAGTCCCTATCACATGCTAGAAATTAATGCCCTCTGAACGGGTAATATTGCTCGATAACATTAAACTCTCCCTCTGACACTAGGTTGTAGCACATTCGAACCATTCTATGGTTTTTGAACCATTGTACGACATAGATGAACGTACTCCATCTAATGTCAAAGTGACTTTTCGCATAGACATAGAAGGGGAAATCACACTAGTCCAGGACTTGTGTGGTTTCTCAAATAAACGGAAATTTCCCGCCATTACTGCTCCATTGATATTTGGTGAACTAGTGTTATTTTTTCAGAGAAGATGCATTTAGGTATTTAGAATAAAGTTGCATCAAAAAGTGAACATCGAAAAAAATGTGACTAGTGTTATAAAATCCAATACTATCGCGGTTGTTTGACATTAGAAATAGGATAGAAAACCTACAGTCCGTCATAGAAATGCAGTCCGTTGTTTTGCGGCCTACCCGCAAAACAACGGACTGACAGCTCTTCAGTCTACCCTAGACAACGGCGGCTACAACGTCACCGAAACGTCGGGTCCTACAAATTTCACGCGGTAAATTCGTTTTCTATCCTATTTATAGTGACTAGTGTTGTTTCTCAAATAAGCAATTCAATTATAATCCTGGCAACCCCGAATTGTTTTTACGCAGGCAATCTTATTCCTCCGCGATGAGGAAGACAACAGCTTCAATATGGTGTGAACATCAAGTGAAGACATGATATGTGTAATATTCGATGAAATATAACTTATTTTCACCAGGAGTGGTAACCTAATTTTTACAGTTCTTAAGATCGGTCTCTTTGCGATAACACTTCATTTACTTTCCAAACAAATGGGTGCAATTTGTATTATGTTTAGCGATTTTCTTTCTTTTTATTTTGTATCTACTAGTGACAAGATCTTGCTACGGCATATTATGGCCATATGTGTAAACTTCCATTTAAATTACATTTCGATTAAATACCTGATAGGTGTATACGTTTACGATGGGATCTTTGTTGTAACTCACCACTATATGACGATGCAGCATTTTAAATTCTATACCGTTCAACCGATCGCCATGACAATGTTATAAATGCGAAAGTGGAATTTGGAAACGACCGATAAAACTATGTCTTTTTTTGAATATATATAGCTGAACGTTGAGCAATATAAGCTACTTGGGGTTTAGGCTAGGGCGGGGGGGGGGGGAATTTTGAGGGGAAAGGAAGCGGGTACCGGAGCAGAGCCGGGTAGCATTCTACTAGTTATTCTACATAAAAGCGAATTTGAGAAAAATATGTATATGTCGCCTGCTTGCGACTACAGCGTGGTAATGTAAAATGAAGTATAAAGCATAAGTGTATCGAAATCAAATATAAAGCAAATTGAGAAAACGCTTTAACGCGTTACGTTGTATCTTTCTATCATACACAAGCCAAGTCATAATGTTAAAAATTACAGCGTTTTTGTAGAAAATTAATTTCGCTAAGGAGAATTTTCGAATTTGATAATTAATAATCTGTTATTTTTGAAATGACACATTGTAGTTGCAACCAAGCGATGTGCTCTTATGTAAATTTACGGTTCACATATAATCCAGGCATAGGTATACTGGTGCATATCAGTTCCTACATAATCCAGTGTTACATACTTATACAATCTCTATATGCTATTCGTATCTGCGTTCCGTTTAATTGAATGTGCGCTATTGTGCGATGTAAAATAGGACATTGCGGGCTCTCCGATGACCCAATTGAATTTGGGGTTCGTTAATCCGATTTGTGTGATTGGTAAACGTGTAGATTTGTGGCGCGCTGTATTGGCGATACACGCTTCCGCTCTGAACCAGTATTGATTTCGCCCTCCTCATTTCTCATATATACTATATGTAAATTTCCGCCCCAAATCATCTTGTTTACCGTCAACTTACGCGTGGGACAAGCTCATACGATTAGGGCACACACCTGCCACCTGGCATACAAAGAGATATATTCCTCTGCAATTACCCTTATTAATGCAAATTTAGGTCATATGTATTTCCAAATACTCCAAATTATATGGTAGCTCAAAGTCTGACTATGACTAGACTATGCCGATATCCAGTGGCATAACTAAATAATAGACAAACTTTTAACAAAATGAAAAACCGACTCCAAAATTTGCAAAGTGCAGCAGTCATGTCATGGTGATACTTAGAACGGGCTATCATAATTGAACGCGGTTACAAATTTTTATGTATTTACTGTTGATTGTTGAGGAGTTCCCTCGTTGGAAGCCAACCCTGGGCGCCACAGTCCATGGTGAAACTTAGAATGGGCTGTCGTAATTGAATACATATACAAAATTTTGTGTCTGTGCTGTTGACCGTTGTGGAGTTCCCTCGTCGGCAGCCAACCCTGGGTGCAGCAGCCGTGTCATGATAAAACTTAAAACGGGCTATCATACCTGAATGAGTACAAAAAATAGGGTCTGTGCTGTTGGCCGTTGAGGAGTTCCCTCGTCGGGAGCCAACCCAGGGTGTAGAATCAGGTCATGCTTATCAAAAAAATACATGAATTGTCATCGGAATTGAACTAACATATAAATTTTCAATTTCATATAATAATATTTGGGGAGTTCCCACAATTCCTCATGAATCCCATCATCAGAACAGGATTTTGATATAAATGGGACTAATTTGTAAGTATATTCTTTCGAATAAAAAAAGAAATTTCCAAATCGGTTTATACATGACATAGTTCTGAAATAACAAACATAAAAAAAAAGATACAACTAAATTGATATTTCCTCCTCTTTTCGGTCTTGCTGACCAATTTAAATAATCTTTATTTCCTCAACGCGCGCATATACCGCTGTATTGTGATAGATTAGTTGTAAGATATGCCCTGTGGTAATAAGCTCACCTTTTGTGTTCTAATTGTTAAGTACAAAGAAAGAGCTTATTATTTTTTATTTATTTACTTTTTATTTATTTTGTTTATTCACTTATTACTAATCAACATAACAGTAAAACCAAGGCATTGAGAAGTAAAATTAATAAAGATATTACCGTAACTATACAAATAGAATGACACATAATATTTGCTATCATATAAGAATAAATAATTAATAGCTTGCAATTTAAATACGTGAGGGTTAACGGTAAAGATATCGAAATCTGGTGCCATCGAGTGAATTTCATATAAGCTCCGCAAAGCACGCGCCAACAAGCTCCACCTCGTAAGGTTAGCGCGCGAGAACGGCTCCGCGAAAAGATGGTGCATTCCAGCACGAAGATAATTATTTGGTATGAAAAGATCCACCTTGGCTATTAGGCTAGGGTTATCAGTTTTATCACCAATTAGATTGAAAACATAGGGCATGGTCAGCATTTCTCTTCTGAGACAGAGAGAATTATAGCCAACCATGCCTGTGATAAATGCAAATAATACAAAAATGGATAATATCCGTAGGTACTGCTTGAAGTGCAAAAATCTCAAAAAACACTTCTGTAACTTTTCCAGCATGAGGGTATAAGTATCTTCATGCGGATTCCAAATAGCTGCATTCGTTTCCATGCTACTTATAACAACCGAGTTGTACAACGTGCGCATAACCCGAAAATTATTGAAGTGCTTGGATTGCCGTATCACAAACCCTAGAAGCTTGAACGAAGTTGTAGATAGTTGCCTAATGTGTTCCTTGAAGTTTAACTTGGGGTCGAAACAAAACTCCCAAGTCCTTGACTTCAGTAACTCTGGGAAGCACACATCCAGCGATGTAGTAATCATACATCAGATGAGCAGGCGATCTTATGTATGTCATCACCGAACATTTGTTAGTGAACGTTACGAGCTTGGCTTCATGCATAAACTGCATCAATATCACGCTGGAAGAGCTCGCAGGCCTCAGCATATCCAGTTGATAAAAACAATTTGACGTCATTAGCAATCATTGGACAACGTGCAGATGTGACTACTTTAGTCAGATTATTAACAAATAAGTTGAATAACAAAGGCCCCAAGTTTGATCCTTGGCCAACCCCCGATTGAGTGTCCTATAGTTTGGATTCAAAATTGCCAAATTTAAAGAATTGCTGTCGGCCCCCCAAGTAATCTGCGAAATATTTCAACAGTTCACTTGAGAATCCAGCATTATTATATATTATTATTAGTTTTCCAAAGATTACTTTAATGCCACGTGTTCGTAGCGTATTTTTTACACGACTTTCCAACAAAAATGGAGTGTATAATATGTTCAGGTTTCATCTAAGTATATTTTCCGTTTCTTTATTCCACCATAACTTCTAAACGCTTGTACCGATTTGCAGATGTGTATTATTGTTAGTACCCTTACGTCATCCCGATAGTACCTCAACTGTCCAAATATCAAGTAAGTAATTGTCTAAATTTAGTGTCTAATTAAAGGTCTGGTTAAGTACTTTGCGGAAATATACATTTATCGATATGGATAAATACATAACAAGTAGGTATTTATTTAAATAATGTAAATGTACACAATATCAAGTAGGTATTTATATAAATGTCCAAATGACAATAAATTAACATGAATATATTATGTTTAATGTCAAATGAAATATGTGATTAAGTAAATTCCAGAAATATACATATACTAGATGACCCGGTGAACTTCGTACCACCTAAAATTTATTTGATTGTAACTGTTCATAAGCGTTTATTAATCCTAATGATCCTTCCAAATCTAATTAATTGAAATCTATAATAATAATATGGTCGAATCATGTACGGTTTGAGTTTAGTTTGGTGATTAAATGTAAGTCGTTTGTGATTAAAATAAATGCAATATATTTAATTTACATTATAATATATAAATGCAGTTCACATTCAACACAAAACATTCTTGTGAAATATGTTTTTCGTTTTGTTTTCCGGCGCGTAAATCAACAAAAATGATGGCTCTCCGGAATGATGGCTTGAAGAACACAGGACATACAGTTGTCCATGAGCAAAATTCATAAATTCCAAGGTAATTCCGCAAACTTCCAACACGTGTGATTTGTTTATGTGAAGGCCAGACGAACGGGGAATCTAAATTCCGCTTTCCATAATTACCAAGTGTACCAAGTGTTAGATTGTCTTTCGTATGTCGCAAAGGAAAAGATGCGCCAAATCGCCTCGTTGCTGCTGACACAGCGACACGTCTGATACTGAGATACACCTCGTTTGAATTCCTCACAGCGAAAACAGCCATATCGCTTTATTTTACGTATTTGCATATGTAATTTATCGAGTTGATGAAGTTGCAGTATTCCACATTGATTTGCGCTTTAAAAGCTTGGACAATAAGGCACAATCTAATGATTGACCACATTTACATCTTGCCCTTTAACCTTCACAACTGCAGATCGCCCATTGTCCGCAACTGATCAGCGATGATACAATGGGTATCCGTCATTGCCTGTGATGGTGTTAGTAATCAGGTCTCTCGGGTAATGCCTGGAACAGTTACTATCGAGCATACAGGGCGAGATGTTGTTATAAACTTCGCGAAGTCCATAGATCATATTCTTATGCACCACTGCAAGCAATTTCGGATTAACAGCTTCATCTTGTATCATCATCTCACATCAGTGCGGTTTGCACTTGAAGTAGCTTGCCGCACATTTGATTGACTTCGTCGACCTATGTTATCTCTTCTTCTCGACATTGTAATGGACACTGTAAAACGACACGGAATTGTTTTCACGCTCACTCAAATCGATCGAAATTTCCATGAGGTGTTTACAGTATTGAAATCCCCAAACTAAGTCCAAGTTCGTGGTTTTGTCATTAAAAAAAACGGTTGTGTCACCCCAAGACTTTTCTGTCAAGTAGCCAGGAACGTAATTCATCTGAATATTACCTAATATCATTAATCTTACAACAACAACCCCCCCCCCCACAACCAACCTAGCGACACCCTTTAAAACTCGAAAATCGCAATCGAAATCGACTTTGACTTCGACTTCGACTTTTCGACTTTTCCGACTTTTTCTACTTTTCGACTTTTTTTACTTTTTCTACTTTTCCGACATTTTCGACCTTTTCGGCTTTTTCGACTTTTTAAACTTTTTTAACTTTTGCGACTTTTCCGACATTTTTGACTTTTTTTACTTTTTCGACTTTTTGACTTTCCGACTTTTTACTTTTTCGACTCTTTTGACTTTTGAATTTTTTGACTTTTTCGCCTTGTTCGACTTTTTTGACTTTTTCGACTTTTTCAACCTTTTCGACTTTTTCGACTTTTCCGAATCTACGACTTTTCGACTTCGGCTTCGGCTTTTTGAAATTTTACACATTGTACGGAATGAATAACAGTTATGGATAGCGCAGCTATCAAACAATACGATCGCCGCGATAGCCATCTAGGAAGTGGCCAATGTTCCCAAAATGACCAATTTCGTTTTTTTCGATTTTCAGTTGTTTCTTTGAGTTTTTCCTAAATATTTTGTTTTGTAAATCACCCCTGAATCAAGCCAAACAAAATAAAAGATAAATAATTCAAATCGGTCTAGTCATTTCCGAGATCCTGCGAGACTAACGCACGGCGATTCATTTTTATATATAAGATTTATATGGATAAATGCGAAAACCATAAATAATATTATGTAAATACACCACAAATATTATGTAAATCAAATTATGAATATATTACAATTTAATTAAGTAATCTATTTATTATGAATATAGTTATTCTCCTCTTATCTTTGTATTTACATAACTTCTTCCTTTTTTTCTATTTTGCGTTCTCATAAAATGTGTCATTACATAATTATATATTTTATTTCCTTACAACTATCTATTTAATAATTAATTCATTTATTATCATATTATTATAGGTACATGTTTATGAATCTATTTACTGTTTTTTTTCTGCTCTATTTACTTTATATTTCCTCTTTTAATACTTTGGACTGTTTAGAACCTTAGCAATTAATTTTCAGAATATTTTCTGTTTATTTAAAACATCCTAATAATTTCACTTAAAAAATGCTTGTATATTTTAAACTTTTCTTTTATATAGAATAACGCAATATACGACCGTTTAATTGGTGGAAACCTATAAATGGTTTATGTTTGTTATATTTTGATTAAGTAAATATGTTTTTTGTACCGTGTGTTTCCTGAATAAAATAAAAAAAATAATAAAAAAAAGAAACAACCATGTTGAAAATATCTATATTACACTAGTTTACTTTCTGTAACGGAAGTCGTGTTTTTTATTCTTTTTATTACATTTCTTTGTATACGACTGTAGCTGCAGACAGATATGGCGAAATAAAGACATCTTTAAATTTAATCCTACCTGTTTAAGCAATAGTCTATTTACTCTTGTTATTCAATGTTGAATATAAAATGTGATAATATAAAATGTGAATTAGGAATATAGGTAGCCAACTGATGTTTTAGCAGCCGCACCGTCTCTGAAGCGGGCGCTTAATTAAATGCGAAAATCATTTTTTATTATTAATCTATTATTATAACGCAGTAAAGGACTTGGGCACTCGTCTAAGCATCAGTTCGTCACTTCTAATACTAAGATTATTCGCTAACTTTCCATATCTCTCAGCGCCAAGGCGTCGCGACTCCCCGACCCCGCCGGGCTTACGTCGAAAGCGCCTGGAACGACTTCTAATAGTGTTTATATGGGACAACATTTACGCAAGAGGCCCCTTTTCGTAATGATAGAAAGCACTATAAAAGATTATGGCTAAGAGCCTGCCTTGCGGAAATGACCAGTAAAGGGAATTGCGATATTGCCACGAATATTCACGGACCCGAATGGCGAGATACGTTAATAATAGTACATATATACAGCGTTTTGGTATGATTGAAATTTGAGGTAAGGTTTAAATTATATAAAGTAATTGACCAAGCGTAGCGAGGTCCCTTTTTTAACTCGACCGTTGTGCTTTCTTTCTGTTTATTTGTAACGACTGTAACTTTGTTTGTAACTTACAACCAAACGCGTTATTCGATTTTCTTCACATTTGGGCTGAATATACCTCGGAGTATGTAATTATGAAAGATGTCTTTTTGGGATTATATTTGTAGGGATTTATTTTTTTCGTTAATGTACATTTAGAAGTTTGAAAAAAAAAACTGTATTTAAAAATTCACAAAGGCAACTAGACTTGTTATTGAAATATCACCCAACTAAGGATAGTTTTTTTTAAGACTGGCATCATTACTATTGCATGCACCGGATTTTAAAATGATTTTTTTATTTGAAAAGCCGTTTGAATAATTTGCAAATTTATCCAATAATAAACGGTGTAAATATTTTTTATATTGTTTCATTTATGTGAATTAGTGATTGTCAATTTCAAATTGTAAAAAAAAGGTTGTGTCACCCTAAGCCTATCCCGGGAAGTAGACAAGAACCCATAACACACGCACTCATGGCTTGTGGTACTAAATTCTTCCGAAGTATGAGGCATAGTTCAAAAAGAAGCGACGTGGCGCGTGCGTCGGGCGCGGACGTGGCGCGGACGTTGCGCGTAAGCGACGTGAACAAAGTATACAGAAGAGGCATTCAGTCTCTCAGGCATCGCGAAATCTTGCAAAGTGGATGCATTCTTACGAATTAACCGCTATACATTTTAAGTCATATAATGCGATTGAAGTCGTATAATGATAGATATTTCTAGACTACATAACCGGCAAAAATCAATATCGTCATGCATTATCGTTCGAGATCCGACGTCACTCGTCGCTTCGGCGCGTCTCTTACGGGCGCCAAAAAGACGCGCCCGCGCCACGTTCCTTCAGCCTGTATTGGGTCGTAAGTTAGCATGGGTGCGCCTCGAAAACGCGTCCGTCCACGCCACGTCCGCGCCATACGTCCGCGCCCCGTCGCCTCTGTCTGAACCCCCCCTTAGATTCCCGACCATTGAGTGTATCCAATAGTAAGTAATAGGTTCAAGCGCTAAGATCCCACTCGATTACAGTCAAGCGAACCACTATCCGTGGCCAGATTGTATATCCTATTCCAATGCCTTCCTTGAGTTTAAATAATTAATTTTGCAATTTGTAGAGTAAAGGCAGGTACCCTCAGTTTGCGGCGCCGTACAAATATTGGTCTCGGTTCATCTTGCATAGTGGTCGGGCAGCAGTACCTAGTTCGTTCGAGGGCCATACGCCCCGCACCGCGCGCGAACCGCTGGGGCGCAAAAAAGCAGTGCGCAGCCGGCCTAATCTCGCTAATGGAGTCCGCGATGAGATTTAAAATGAGATTTCGCAGCCGGGACGTGCTGCGTCGCAAAATAAGCCTCTCGAATATTTTATTTTGCCTGGAAAACTTGGAAAACTGCCTGACTGCTGCCAGCACGGTGCAGTCTGAGGGATGAGCGGTGCGGTTACGTTATCGAACTCGATTACACGATTTATTCAGTATAGCAATCGAAGTGACATTCGAAACCCGAAAGCGGAAAGAAATATCAATGTCCACAAATGTAAGCTTTAAGTTGAAAGAAAAAAAGTTATATATTTTAATCTAAATTGAGCATAATATTCTAGGCGTGGTTTGAATTTACTTAAATAGAATTGAATGCTGTAAAATGATTTACTTTAAATATTAAAAAATAGGAAATAACCTTCAAAATAATAAAATAATAAAGAAGGATGAAAGATTTGGGACGTTAATAATAATTCATCTTGGTTTGATTTACAAATATTATTGCCATTTTCCCTTACATTAATAATAATAAATAAATTAATTTACTGACAAATTAGCTAACTTTTGACTAATACAATATAGAACAACATAATATAAAAATGTTAATCAAGTATTAAATAATTGCTCATTACCGATAAACGGAGCATTCTAAGCTATCAAAATGTAAATTTTTATTACTTTGTATTGTGTTTTAGCTTCCTGAAAGATGAGTATTAGTTATATTTGTTACAGTAGGTAAATTTTATCGAGACCCGGATTTTTGGCGAATTGTTTATTACTGTGAAGAATTCCATTAGTATTTATTATGGTTGTTGTTGTTGATGGTATGATCAACTTATTTGTCTAATATTAACTTTATTAAATTTTGTTTCTGCCAAATAGCTACATATTTTTTTAACCCGTCGGAAGCCGACAGTATCTATAAGCATTTTACGTCGTTTGACAGATCCGCTAGTAACCGTTTCGGCCAGCCCCCAAATATATTATATAAATATATAATATAGGTACATGACTAACAAAAAAACGAAACTTGAAACCCTCCTGTCAAGTTTATTATTTGTCATTTATTGGGGGCTAATGGGCCCATGCTGGGTTGGCCACGAAGACCTATTCTGTTCAGGGTCGGTCACACTCACGGGTCAACACCCATCCGACGGCCTCCACGCATGAGGTGCGAACCTGGGTAGGAAGTTCGGGCGATGGACTTCCACTGGGAATCAAACCTCTGGCGCTCCTGGACGGTCTGCGCACCGTGCGGCGCAAGCCAATCGATTGTACACTCTGACTAACAGTCGGGGGAGTCTGGAAGATGTAATGTTTCCTATAGAGCGGGGGTGGATGCGGACCTTACGGCGACTGCTCTTGAAATGACCATCGGCCATCCGATCCTGGGTGAACAGCCGGTTAAAGGACGCCGTGGTCCGCGATAGATTCGGTATACACCGTTTCACCGCTTCGTAAGGGAGAGGACCGCGCAAGCGACCTCGAACTCGGAACCAATCGAGAGACCGGAGAAATCTGGTCACAATTGGTAGTAAGGGCGCGAGTGTCGCCCGCCAGGTAACATTACTGGCTATCTCGCGGTAAGGCGTTGGTCTCTTACGGGTTGTGGCGTAGCTAGATTGTGGACTGTTTTGTCCCAAGTCTTCTACGCTCACACCAGGGAGATAGAACGACTAATCGTTAAAACTTCCTGAGGTGACGGGCTCGCCCGCTGTAGTCGACAACCCTAGTTGTCAAGTTTATTTTATCAAAGATTTATTATCTGAAATAATTATTTTATTAATATAGAAGACCTCAACGGCTGCAAAGGCGGAAATGGAGTACATTTGGAATGGCGGAGCAGGCGAAAGGGGCACCCATTTCCTCCCCCCAACAGGGAGCTCACCCCACATATTGGTGTGTCTAGTTCATGTTAAAGCTGTACTGTCAGGCGAGGCGGTGCAATAGAGTCGGTGGCGGAAGAGACCCTAGGGGTTTAACGACAGCCTTCAATGTGTTTAAGATTGGATTAGTGTCGTGGCGTCAGGTGGCAACCGGCCGTAAAACACCCTAGCCAATTTTTATTCCTTGTCCATGAAATTACACAAGCTAAGAGAAGCTCAATTCGACGACGAAATAGCACAAGATCGTGCTGTTTCGTGCACAAAAAGTGCAAGGAAGGACGACCCCAAATAAATGGGATAGGGTCTAGGAAGAAGAAGAATACATGACTAACAAGATTAATTACTAGGTAACAAGAAAGAACTCTTAAGAAACGATATTGTTAGCGAATGCAATATTATGATTAGAAAATATCTCGATGGCTTCGATAACTAGATGGCCGACTCATCGCAATGTGTACAACCCTACCCACCTCTGGCTCTCGCCAAGCATTGGTTTGTCGGAAATAAGTCGAATCTTTTATTGATATTGGCGTGTATGAAAATTTATGAAGATAATGCAGCACGGCTGTAAACCAGGCGGTTGTACAAATTATGTCCATTTTTACAGGACTTTGCAATAAAAAAGAGTGTAATGTATTCAGGGTTCATGTATGTATGTTTTCCGTTTCTTTATTCCACTATAACTCTTAAATTCTCGACTCGATTTAGAAGTATGTAGTATTGTTAGAATCGTTATGTCATCCCGAGTATCATAGGGTACATTTCCTGCCCAAATATTAAGTAAATAGTTGACTAAATATCCACATCTCTAAATGTCAATAAATTAACATAACTATATCGTGTTTAGCGTTAAATTAATAATCTGATTGAGTATCAGACTATTAATTTCGCAATAAATTATATGATGAGTACAAAAAGCACAGTAATATTATGTGTTGGTAAAGCATTTAAAGACGGGTTCCATGCACTGTAAAAGAGAATGAAAAGAAGTTACTGCTGTAACCAGAGATAGAGAGTAGCAGGTTATTTTCCGATCTCAGAGAGCGTCGATGTGCCGATAGTGCTGTAAATTTGCCGGTGAGGTATTTGAAGCGACGCCCTCCAAGATCCTGAAAAGCAGACAGATATCTCATGTCTTTTATCTCCAGAATCGACAGCCAGTGAGGATGCTGAGAAATTCGTGATGTGGCCAAATTTGCCGAGTCCATGTATATTGAAGGAGTTAAAGTGCATAATCCTATTAGTTTTCTAATATTTAACCCATTTTTTGTTGAAGCACCAAAAAGATTGAATAAATTAACTATATAACTTCCAAAAATAAAATAAAAAATACGTGTTTTTTTTTAAAGTTTCTTGTCTTCATAACATCGCATATTATTATAATCCCAAGTTTACGGGTTTAATAAGCGGGTCTCTGTTTAATATGGCGTTTAAGTGACGACACATTACAGCGAGAATCTCCACCCTTCATTTACATTAAGAACCTCGCTTACCCCGATAACTCCCGCAGTGTTTAATAAGTTATATTACTCTGAGCGACTAAATTAACGGCTATCTCCTCTCTGACCTAATTTAAGTAAAGTAAAATTAACCCATTAAAGTACCATTTTTTCCAACCTTACAACTTGCATTTCGTGAAACCTTATAAGCACCTTTCATATTATGAGAAAAATATGAAAAAAATATTGTCAAATAAAACAATGAAGTATGAACATGTTTTTATTTGTTCCCAATTGGTAACATTGGTACTTATATAATACTGCAGTTACAAACAAGAGCTATAGTATTCCGTGAAACAAATCACAGGCATTCCCTTGTCTCAGGCAACACATTGCTTTCTAGGTTTTTTTTTTACATACGGCACACCTTCGTGGTTTACCTTTGGTGGTTTTTTTTGGCACAATACTTTTAATAATGCGATTTTCTATCAATGTATCATGTGGTCTGTCAGGAATCTTCGGGTCAGAAATTTCAGATGAGATATTCGTGTATTTTCGATGTGACATAATATGTGACATACGGCTAGAATCTTTTGAGATGTGGTGCTACTGTCGAATGCTCCATATAAGCTGGACCCATAAAGTTAGTAATAAAAAGTGCTTCAGCGTGCTGGTACGACCCGAAACACTACGGCCAGTCGTTCTGTCAATCTTAAATTTAATCAGGTCTTTCTATTGAAGAATGAAATGCTTTAGGGCAAGAATTTTTGTAATTAGACCACATGCTCTTAAGAGTACAGTTAGTATTTTTATAAAATCAGATCATCATCAGATCATAATCATAAATCAATACTGATATGTCTAGTGCAAATTAAAAAAATCGGTTGTGTCACCCCAAGACTTTCCTGACTAGTATCCGGGGAGGTGCGAAAAAACAGCGACATTTTTTACTCTAGTACCCCAAATTTGTATGGCAGGTACCCCAAACGTTGGTCGTAAGTACCCCAAAACCTAATAGGTTCTTCCGATGGTTAACAGAAGCTTCTATGCCAAATTTTAACTTAGACAGATTAAGCGTCTGGGCGCTATCGCGGAAACAATTTTTTCGCCGGGAACCCCAAATTTGTATGGGAGGTACCACAACCGTAGGGCGTAGGGACTCCAAAAACTAATGGGTTCCTCCGACGGTTAACAGAAGCTTATATACCAAATTTCAGCTCAATCCGATTAAGCGTCTGGGCGCTATCGTGGAAGAATACATACATACAGACAGACATACAGACATACAGACATACATACAGACAGAGATCGGTCTGGAAATAGTCTCAATCGTCTCAGGGAGTCTCAAAATATATATTCCCATCTTCATCTCAAAATTTTTTTTTAGCGCGATCACAATACTTTCCTTTCCGATAGGTCGTCAGGAAAGTAAAATGGTAATATAATTAAAAGTCACAGAAAAAAATATTAACAAACAAATAAATTATTTTTTTTTACAAACCTAAATAAAAAAGAAGTAATATAAGGTTACAATTGGTGTTTGTGTTGGTTACTTGTAAAAATATATCTATCTGTCTATATTTTTATTTTATCTCCAACAAGATTACTATTTGTCTGTCTGCTCTCCTCCCCCTTCTGGATCATGGAGATCTCGCATTTCTCGAATTCACAGAGGAGTTATCCACCAAAGTTGAGCGTCTCCAAAATGTTTGCATTCGTTATATCCATGGCCTCAGAAAATTTTACCACATTACGGAGTACAGAGAGAAGCTTCACTGGCTGTCGACCCGGAAGAAAAGAGACATGCGAGTTCTTTGTATGCTTTTCAAGATCTTGGATAGCGTCGCTCCCAATTAACCTTGAGATTTATCGCACTATCAGCTCAGGAACGCCCTCTGAGATCAAAAAATAACCTGCTATTCTCTATCCCTAGTCACAGCACTAACTTCTTCTCATTCTCTTTTACTGTGCATGGAGCCCGTCTTTAGAATGCTTTGCCAAAAAATGTGAGAACCGCGCTAAGCATAACAAGTTTCAAAAACAGACTTTGAGAGCATTCGAAATCTTCCAGATAAATTCCCTTTCCCCTCCCATTCTCTTCCTTTTAAATTCTAGCGTACTTATAGGTGTTAGAATATTTTTGTGTGGCACATACTGTGCTCACAAAGAATGGGCACAGTATGTGCCCACTCTATGTGTATATATTTCTTACTATCATCTTTTTATTGTAATTGTTATACTCTTTATATAGGTTGAGTTATGTAGCAACTACTCGCCAATAATGTTCAGTATAGGTTAGCTCTAAAATATTACTTGCAGGCAATATTTTAGAGCTATTTAGGCAAGCTCGCCTGAATAGCTTTATTATTCAGGCAATCTCGCCTTTTCTCAAGTATAAGGCGTTTTATTATTATTATTATTAACTGTGTATTAAGTGTGTGCGAGTGCGATTGGGTGTGTGTGTGTGTACAAACGCCGCGCAGACTAAAACCACGATTACCCCAGCGCCCCTCCAGGCCGCATCAGGAATTTCGGCTGCGCCCTTCACCGCGTTTAACCGGCACCGCCTCTATGCCGAATATGGAGATCCGGTTCGATCTCTTATGTGGCCGGGGCGGCCACATAACATAAGGGCGCCGCCTCCGCGGGGACGATTTTGGTGACTGGGCCTGTAAGGCAATCGAATCGGCATGTGTGCTGATTAATTAAAAAAAGTTTCTAAGCGAATCCCTCGAAAAGGAACCAATTTAAAATTTGGACTCAAAAAAGTTGCTCATTGCCTTGGATAATTATGGCTTTAAACTGATTTTGAAAACTTTAAGGCGCGATTACTCCTACAATGTAAGCGTTGAGTGTATTTTATTTTAATTTCATTAAATTGACTGGTTAATTCTCTAGCGTCGCGCTAATCCATTTTTTTAATTTAGGCCTTTAATTAATTACAATTAATTAAAACGTGAGAGCGCTCTGAGAGTTACGCTAAATATGCTTAGCCATTAACACCCTTATACCACCACTGCGCAAAGATAGTTATTCTGTGCTAGCGCTGCAATAGAAAGCTTAGTATGCGCCCGGTCGCCGGTGCGAGCGGCCGTGGAATCTATACCTGACGCTTCATGAACGCTGGATTGTTATTGGTCGAACCCTAAAAATTGACCCCGCCTATTTCTTCGCTTGTCCGCCCATTTCGGATATTTTTCTGAGGTCTCATGTCGACTTTATGAGCTTAAAGTACACACACAAGGGTCTCAAGATCCGCGGGAAATCTATTTTCTGAGTGGTGGTCTGCATATTATGTAGACCGCGCGACCACCGCAGAGTTAAATTGTGGGTGTACTTTGATGCGGTCTGTTTGTAAGTCGGACTTTTTGGGTGTTTCTATAAAAAGTTATTTACGTCGTTTCCTTCCTTTCGTGCCTTTTTAGACAGCGGTCCATTGCACTTGAATAAAATTTAGGGAGGTAACAAATTCCATTATGACACCACCGTAAACGTATTATAAACTACACTAATCTCTGTTATGCTTAAAATTTATTTTATTTATTTATTTTATTATTTATTAATATTTCACACACATTTAAAACACTAGGTTAATAAGATTAAAATCTACCTTGCTGGAGTGATGCCCGGACTAAGGTAGACTTTTATGTATTCTTTTTTCCTTTTTTTTTTTTTAGTTGCTAAGTGTAACTTAATATAGCATTGTTTTATGTGGTAGCTCTATATTTACACAGATATTACATATACTTAGGTCTATTTTACTAACATAATATACCTAATAATATTAAATAATCATATCTACACATATACATACACATATATACATATATACATATAATCTATTCATAAACATATGTTTACATCTATTTAAATACATAAAAAAAGTAATTTTATATAGTTAGGTATTCTTATACAGCACTATAATTAACCAGTTTCTCCGTTTAGTTCCTTCTAGCTCAATCAACCATTCCACCATAATTTTTCTTCCTCGTATGGTATCTAACATCACTTTAAATTCCGAATTTATGCTATTGTGTAGTCGGACAGCTAGAAAACAAAAATGTCGGTGGGCGAATCAGTTGCATGGCTGTAACTGCGCGTGTTCTGGTAGTGTGAGATTTAATAATATGTCGATCTGTGTGGGTGTAATAAAATATTGTTGATACTTTCACATATAATTAGCGTATGTCTAGTACTTGTAACTCTTTAAATTACTTCAATGCGGCGATCACGACGTGTTATTACCGTATAATGTATAAATCTAATAGGATATAAAACTGTATGTGCCCAAAAATCCATCAATTTTCAGTCCCCCTATGTCATTCTGAATCTCAGTAATGACCGTAATTCTACCGGGTACGGGTATAGAAGGAAAGGCTTATTATAACTGTGCCATGGTTAATACGGCGGGTAAGGCGACGAGCACGCCATCCAATTATTTTTCATGACCATCATCGTATTTTATGACTATATATCTTGACGGCATCGAATGTCAACAAACGACAAATTGACACATTCCATAAGAAATATAGGCTATAGGGTATAGAAATATATAGGTACATACAGTAATATGGACATTGCAATAGCAAGATTTAAGGCAACATATTTTCTCTCTCCAAAAACGAGCCATAGGTATGTTGATCAACCTTAACCATACTAAATCATGTAGTGGTTACTTTAACAATCTCAGTATTCTCACGCTACCATCACTATACATAAGGTTAATATTAAAAAATACAGGTAAGTTGAAGACCCCAATTTAACACTACCCTGTCCATCTTTGGGATTATTCAAAAGAGATCAAAAATACTTTGGAACTGTGTGTTACAATAAACTGCCTGAAAATATTAAAATTATATGTAGAAATAGGAAAATAGCCAAGTTTAAATCGAAATTAAAAGGCTACCTTATTGAGAGAGAATTGTATAATATCAACGGATTATAGGGTAAGTTGAGGAGAGATATACCACTTTTTTTTTGGGGCCCAATTTTTTTTTGTGAATGAGTAAAACACACGCTTATGGTATTATGTGAATAAACTATTTATACTCTACCATTTATAAAATATATAGGTATAGCAAAACGACAGTTTCTTAATGGTAAAATTTTAGATTCTAAAGAAAAGGTAGCCTCGGTCCATCTCTCCCACACTTATGGGTGAGTTGGACCACCTACTAAGATGAGATGGATCTAGCAAAAATTAATAATACTTTTAATAATTTTTTATTCTTTAAGGTCCCCTTAAACGTGATTTTATGTTCCAAATGTTTTTGCGGCTTTATTCATTCCCAGACCGACTTTCAGAAGCCTTAACAGCATTGGTTAGAACAACCTTAGTCCATTTTCCTTTAAAAGCTACTTTTAAACTCACTTATGTTAAACGCATTTCTGACAATTCGGTAAAAATTAAACATCAACAAATACACAAACTCAAACAACTACCAAAATAAAAAAAAACAAATTTGAAGTAGTCCATCGCACTAGCAATATATCTGGGTTATATCTTCTATATCGTGAGGACAGACGGTTCAACCCCTCACACTAAAGGCATAAATGTTTATCGAAAATTTTTAGGCTATATTGCCGCTTTGAGAACATGCAAGTACAGTGATGCTAATTTTAATCATACAATTTCAATATTCGCTACATAACCTTGTTATGATTGCAAGCATAAAGAAAACTGACACTGTGTAAGCATTTTTTACAGTTTTTATAGAAAACAAAACAAAATACGGCCGTCTAATTTTGCACCTTTTGCAGCTGGCTTGACAGGACCACTTCAATGTTGTCAGTTTTGAAAAAATATCTGTAGTTTGGAAGACATTAAAATGGAGAGGTGTCTGCTCCATCTCTCCTAAATCGTGAGGACAGACGGTTTACCCCCTCACGCTATAGGCATAAACGTTTATCAAAAATTTGGAGGCTATATAGCCGCTTTGAGAACATGCAAGTACAATGATGCTAGTTTTAATAATAGAAATTGAATATTCGCTACATACCTTCGTTATGACTGCAAACATAGAAAAAAAAACTTACACTGTGAAAACATTTTTCTCAATTTTTATAAAAAAACAAAACAAAATACGGCCGTCTTATTTTGTACAATTAGTAGCTGCTTCGATAGGACCATTTCAGTGTGCCAGTTTTTTAAAAAATAACTTAAGTTTGGGAGAAATTTAGGTGGTCCGTCTCTCCCGCTAGTCCATCTCTCCCGAAATTACCAGATGACTGATAATTTCCACTTCGATTTTATTTATTTACCTTAACATTTTTTACCAAATTTAAGAAACTATTTAAAAGTTTTTGAACGCAATAAATGTAATTTAATTTGAGGACTAGGTATAAAAGTTGATTCCGCTATAATTTATTATGCATGTTGCTAGCCGTTACAGGCTCCTTTCGCTGATTTCAAAACACTGTCGCTTTTCTTCGCTCGAAGTCTTAAAAATGGTATGGTAATTCATTTTCTATCAAACTACAAATATTACTTTAAAACTGGAAACACTGAAGTGGCCCTGTCGAGTCAGCTGCAAAGTTTACAAAATAAGACGGCAGTATTTTGTTTTGTTTTTTAGAAAAACTGTGAAAAATGCTTACACTCTGTCATTTTTTTTATGGTTGCAGTCATAAGGAAGGTATGTAGCGAATATTGAATTCGTATGTTTAAAAACAGCCTCACTATACGTGCATGTTCTTAAAGCGGTAATATAGCCTCAAATTTGTTGATAAACGTTTTTGCCTATAGCACAGTATAATAACAACAAGTTCTACTTACCTATAGACAACAATGAAAAAATATATGTTGAAAGAAGGGTTACTTATGTATTTTTTTAACAATCGTTGATTCATGCAATGTATGAACTCAAGTAGGTACGGAGGTCAAACATGATACATTCTACCGCTAAAATTTAGTGTCATACTTGGCTGGCGGTATTTATTAAAAGGCTTTGAATGGCGAAAATAATTATTTTCTTATAAAATATTTTTATTTGTATGTCTACATTCTACCTAATCGGATAATTGCCGCGCCAGGCAGTTAATTAAGGTTAATTCCGAAGTTTATTACCTGCTGCGAAATGGGTCGAAATGAGGAAAGGAGAAAATATCATAGCCTTTCCTCCGGGGGTAAAATTCATAACGGTAAAGTTTGATTGTAGACAGCTGACGCAATTTACATTTCGCCTCCAACTTTCTCATTAGGAGCCGCGATTTGCTTCGGTCGGCGACGAGGACGTCACAGTCTACTATAATATCCCAGAGATAGATTCGAGACTAATTTAAACTATTCGTTTATATATATATATATATATATATATATATATATATATATATATATATATATATATATATATATATATATATATATATATATATATATATATATATATATATATATATATATATATACACATATCTTGACGACGGCTTAGCCGAAATATTGATATACATTTTATAACAATCATTAATATTTAAGAAACACTAATCGCCTATTATTTTCCAGCATTCATTCTCGTCTCGCATTGTTGTGTTGCCGCTGTAGGAGACAGTAGGAAGCCATTTTGATCAGGTTCCAATACCACAGCAGGAAACACCTAGCAAACACTGAAAGAAGAGAAGAAAAAGGCGTGGAGTCACTCCATATATATACATACATATATATATATATATATATATACATCATATATATACACTCCATATATATACATCATACATATATATATATATATATATATATATATATATATATATATATATATATATATATATATATATATATATATATATATATATATATATATATATATATATATATATATATATATATATATATATATATATATATATATATATATATATATATATATATATATATATATATATATATATATATATATATATATATATATATATATATATATATATATATATATATATATATATATATATATATATATATATATATATATATATATATATATATATATATATATATATATATATATATATATATATATATATATATATATATATATATATATATATATATATATATATATATATATATATATATACATATATATATATATATATATATATATATATATATATATATATATATATATATATATATATATATATATATATATATATATATATATATATATATATATATATATATATATATATATATATATATATATATATATATATATATATATATATATATATATATATATATATATATATATATATATATATATATATATATATATATATATATATATATATATATATATATATATATATATATATATATATATATATATATATATATATATATATATATATATATATATATATATATATATATATATATATATATATATATATATATACATATATACATATATACATATATACATATATATATATATATATATATATATATATATATATATATATATATATATATATATATATATATATATATATATATATATATATATATATATATATATATATATATATATATATATATATATATATATATATATATATATATATATATATATATATATATATATATATATATCTCTATGTCTCTATGTTCAGTTTTTTAAAAATTTAAATTTTGAAAAAATTGTTCTATCAGAAATGTCATAGAGATGAATACGAATAGTGTCGAAATATTCTCAGTCATATAATTTCTTCTAAAATAAGTTACTAACATCCATTTCTGTTACAGAAACCATCCTCCTATACTCATTACACATACAATAATTCGGCTGCAGTGAGCAATAACTAAGAACATCATAAGTTATCAATTGCGGAAACAGGTGCTGCTGCCCTAAGTATTTAAAGAGGACATTAACTATCGGTAAAATGTTTCTGGTCCACCAGGACCCCAGATAAGTAACTTTTCATGAATCTAATTTTATATATTACTGAATATATATATATATATATATATATATATATATATATATATATATATATATATATATATATATATATATATATATATATATATATATATATATATATATATATATATATATATATATATATATATATATATATATATATATATATATATATATATATATATATATATATATATATATATATATATATTCAATAATATATAAAATTAGATTCATGAAAAGTTACTTATCTGGGGTCCTGGTGGACCAGAAACATTTTACCGATAGTTAATGTCCTCTTTAAATACTTAGGGCAGCAGCACCTGTTTCCGCAATTGATAACTTATGATGTTCTTAGTTATTGCTCACTGCAGCCGAATTATTGTATGTGTAATGAGTATAGGAGGATGGTTTCTGTAACAGAAATGGATGTTAGTAACTTATTTTAGAAGAAATTATATGACTGAGAATATTTCGACACTTTCGAGAATATTTCGACACACTTTCGAGAATATTTCGACACATATATATATATATATATATATATATATATATATATATATATATATATATATATATATATATATATATATATATATATATATATATATATATATATATATATATATATATATATATATATATATATATATATATATATATATATATATATATATATAAATATATATATTATATATATATATATATAATATATATATATATATATATATATATATATATATATATATATATATATATATATATATATATATATATATATATATATATATATATATATATATATATATATATATATATATATATATATATATATATATATATATTTATATATATATATATATATATATATATATATATATATATATATATATATATATAAAGAAAAAGCCTCTAGCTGGCGCTGTAGCATATTAACTTCTATACCGGCGATCCGATCACCATGAAAATTGGTATACATAACATTTGAATACGCATATATTTTCGCGCTAACATTTGAGTAAGCAGCTTTATTGTAGCTCGCCACTAGATGGCGCAGCATCACATAAACTTCTATATCTCTTAACCCACCATAAAAAATAATATCCATAAACTTTTGAGCACGTTCAATATTTTTGCGCTATCCACTTTGTTACAACTCGCCACCAGATGGCGCTGCAGCACATTAACTTATAAACCGTTCAACCGATCGCCATGACAATTGGTATACAGGAATTTAGCACGCATGATATGTTTGCGCATACTTTGTTGTTACTTGCCACTAGATGGCACTGCAGCACATCAACTATTATACCGTTCAACCGATCGCCATTAAAAAATGCGAAATAGAAAGTTTAATAAAGGCTAATGAACCGATGTGATTTTTTTTATTAGAGATAGCTGGAGTCACATAGGCTGCTCGAATGTGGGGGCTGGGAGGGGTAAGAGTAGCAGGGGAAAGAAGAGGATACCCGGCCATAGCCGGGAAACATGCCACTAGTATTCTATAAAAATAATGAAATCGGATTAACTGCTTGAAGTATGTAGCACCTGACGTTTCAGCGATGTGCAACCGCCATTGTGGCATAGTAGCATAGTAGTTAGGTACACTGATCTTACAGTGCAAGGTTTCGGGTTCGATTCCCGGCTGGGTCACCATTTTCCGTTGCGACAAAATAACTGAATTGCATTTCAATTCTTTCGGTTGAATGCAATCACAAGACATACATTTATATACATATTAGACGCACTCATACATTTAAAAACTTTATAGTAGGTTTGGTTGTAAAAGATTATCGTATGACAATAAATGCACGGTTCTCCTCGTTGTTTCCGAAGTTGCGCGCCCAACGCCGCTTAACTATTGATAATGTCAATGTAATTGTTGTAATTTGCAGGTTTCTACGAAGCAATTGCAATGTCTGTGGAGTAATATGAAGAGCAATTCACGTAACGACAAAACGGCTGAAAATCAGCGGCATTATACTGGCGGAGGTGAGACTTTTCCGGACATGGACACGCTGGACGCAAGGGTCCTCAATATCGACAAAACCATATTGAAGCCTATCGATGAGGTTTTGGACTGCGATAACTTGCAACCAGGTAACTTTAATAGTGTTTCATCGTCATATACATTTCCAGTTTCTGTTCTATCTTACAAAATACTAAATTACATATTACTTATTGAATTTTCAGAAACGTCCGAGCGAATAAGAGAGGACTATCCGGCTCCAGGTGAGTTGAATTAAATCATTATACATTTTGAAGCTAAAATTAGGTAGGGCCAACTCTTCATCTTGACAGCACTCTACGTCGCATAAGAACTATGGCGCTACAGCAGTTCTTTTCATTCAAATGAATAATGCATCGATACATTTGCCATCCGGTCGCGAGCGGTTCTATCGAAGATGATGACAGTCGCAGCCCAATGATTAGCCCGTTTAGTTTACCCGAGCACTTTCAATGGGGCGAATCTGTAGGCGGGACTTGCGATAATAATTACTATTTATTTATATTTTAAATACATAAACTTCAGCTAACCCATCAGCTTGCCTCAGATTACATTCATGCCATTATCGATCATCACAGTACTTCATACCGCACAAAATAAATAGCGGTTTGCCCTCGGTAGTTCTCTGACCTGGACAAACATCTGTCGGGACTATGAATATGATGATTCAGTTAACTAGTTACTTGTAACCCACCCGCACTGCCCTTCGTGTGGGACCTTTCTCATGTAAACTCAAGTTGTGATAGGTCAATACTTCTCTTCATCCATTAGAAATATTGCAGTTTCATAATGACATTCTTCCTCATTGCAGAACCATCGTTGCAACAGGCAGTAACGAAAACTTGCATCAAGTGTCGCATGCGTGCGTCTTTAACACTATAGTGCTCGGTCCTTGAAATACTCATCGATTGCTCGCTTAGGGGCTATAAGTTTTGCTAAAAAGTTTATCTATACCAAGAAAAGCAACTAATAATGGCATGAATCAACTTTATCTCTTTAAAAAAACGTCAACAATTCTTTAATTTGTTTTAATTATGAAAAAAAGATTAACATGTAAAATAATTGACATTGATGATACATCGCAGAGACATCGATGTGCTGTGTCGACTACGCACTACTGACGGGGAGGACAATTCATATTCCGTTCCCACTTGTCGGGTGTCGGATCCATTTTTTAATCGGATATTGCCGCCTCTGTTCATACTATGGTGGTTTTGGATCTGACATTTTCTCCCAAAATTTAATATCAGGAATATATCTGTCGTAGCTATTTTATATCATGACAATAGAAAACGGAGTACCTCAGTAGTTTTCACGTCTGGCCCTGCACATTTTATGCTAATTATATTATTAAAATATACATGTACCTATTAGGTATTCACTAACAAACTGTTATCAATTTACAGCTATTCAACCTCGCATAATCATTGAGGAAATAGAGGAAATAGCGACAAGTTTTGGCGAGGAAATATCGACAAGTTTTGGCGAGGAACCATTCCCCACGCTCAATGAAGTACCTTGTACTGTATCGACACCACCTTAGCCACCTCGGTCCCTAGCCAGGGTCGTCAGGACAGCGGGAAGAGGCCGTACACCAGTGACGGAAAACGATATTCGAATTGTAAGGAAACGAATGATCGAGGAAGAACTCATCATCATCATCATCATCATTTATTCATTCCATAAAAGCATTTCACAATACTGAGGAACATGGCAAATTTTACAATCATAATTTACTGGATGATAAAACCGCTTTGATTAATTAAAAGGAAAAAAATAATTGTAATCAGAGGTGATTACTTAAAAATAGTCAAATTTACAAAATAATCAATAATCAAACAAATAATAATCAATACCATAAAAAGAAAAATTCTGAAACATGCGTAATTAAAAACAATGTAAATAAAATCTAAAACTTAGTTCGAAAGTATAGTCATAATATGGTTATTTATAATCAAGCAATTGTGGACGCAATATCATAAAAGTCGTCCAGTTTGTAAAGGGCATGTTTGACTAACTGATTTTTCAAGCAGATTTTATATGCCGCCATCTCAAGTCTTTTCGTCGATGATGGCAAAGCATTGAACAATTTAAAACTAATATATAAAAATGTTTTTTGATATTTAGTGAAGCGTACTTTAGGCAATAACACATTGTTTTATGTCGCGTATTATGGCTATGCCGAGTGGAGTGAAGCTCGCAATTTAAAACATTCTCTTTGGCGTATAAAAGGCACTGATATATGTACATGGACGACATGGTAAGGATACCAGCTTTAATAAAAAAAGGGGCGCAATGTGTTTCTCTGCTTACACCAAAAATTGTCCTAACGGCTTGCTTTTGTAGCACAAAAACGCGATGGGTATCGCTTGCATTACCCCATAGTAGTATCGCATAAGACATCTTTGAATGGAAGCAGGAGTGATACACACTGATCGCTGCACGTTCGCCAGCCAGAAATTTCACCTTTCTTATAGCATAGACTTGAAGGCAATAGGATAAAACGAGCAAACCGGAAGATCCTTTTTGAGATGGATTTGGCGCATAAGAAGAGGATGCAGGATTTAGAATATGCAATTTTGTTGGAAAAGAAAAGTAATAATTAAATATTCTGTCTTTTATTCAAAATCCCTTCTGATAATATGATTCCTAAACGCTAAACCTTCTATGATAGGTTGTTCCTGTGGGCCAACATTATCTCTAAAATCTTCATTATGGTCCTCTGCCACATGCTCCCATGTATCTCTGGCATGGATAGCAATATTATGCAGAGCTGCACGTGCCAGAATGATATTAGTCACATTTTGATGTCGTTTGCCATGCCTTTCTGAAGGCATGGAAATCTCCTCTTCCATACACCGAAGACTCGTTCGATAACATTCCTGGTTTAGATTTGGCACTTATTGTACCGTTCTTCTGCTGGCGTCCGAGGATTTATTAGTTGAGTTAACATATAGCGGGCGCTAGCGTAACCGCTATCTCCCACTAATATTCCGTTGATTTCGTTGTTGTGAAGTTTTGACCTGAATCGTGAGTTGGCGAATATTCGGCTGTCATGAGTACTGGCAGGCCACCGGGTAACAATGTCCAATATTTCCATTTGAGGACTGCACAATACCTAAAAGCAAATTTTACATTTAAAATACAATCTTTACATACACGGTTTTAACAGCTGTTAGGTTTTTATACCTGAACGTTTAATGAAAAGTATCCTTTCCTGTTGCGAAATCTCCCTGTATCCGGACAGTTGCGTGGTCTCGCTATTTTAATATGTGTGCAATCAATGGCTCCGATGATTCCTTTCAGTCCTTGCCGGGGACCTATTCTTCCCAATTCTTCAAAACCACTTACATATCGACTCATCCCGGCTGGATTATTTTCAAATTTTTACAAATTTAAGCAATTTTAATGCAAAAATCTTCGACACCCTGGAAACGATTAGGCACACTATCGGCTGAGAAATTCCTCCAAGATCAGCGCAAACAGCCTAAAATGAAAACAAGGTAGGTAATAGGTATAATTTGTTACCAACTTATGACAATAGTAAATAAGCAATAAATCTGTTCATACTTGGAAGCATCCTGTCGCATAAAAGCGCAAGCATATTAATAGCTGGAGCAATGGCTCGATAGGTAATCCACGATTGCTCTGCTTCTCCAAATCAGTAATAATTTCTGGTAGGATGACGTTTACCACTGTCGCTTTCGTAAACCTTTAGCGATTCCGGAACGTATTTTCATCAAACTGCTCCAAGGGAGACACTGGAGGTCGATGATATGTTTTACGGCGTCGGAGTGGTCGTACTGCACCAGGAATGCCTCCCACGTTGTCAGCCATGTCAATCACCTCTTGAATTTTATCAAAATCATCCAAAAACTCGTCCATTACGATGAGATAAACAGCAAGGGCAAAAAGGCGAAATTCAAATCGTCGTTAATCAGGCCGGGTCGTTAAAATGTCCACACAGAAATTGTCAATATATAGCAAAACAAATCAAAATCCAAAAAACAAGCCAAGGGGTCAGTAATAAAGTCAAATAACAACAAAATTCACTATTAACGCAGCAACACAACAAAACGTCTGTAAACGCGCGACTGTCAAAAAGGGCGTCTGACGTTTCCATGTAAGACTCAAGTAAGGGTCATCCGTTACTTGGCGCCGAACCTGTATTTAAGTATCAATCGCCATCTTGGACTCGACTATAAAACGAAAACTTTCACTCAGGTATGACTGAAGTATAGGCCAGTACTCAAGTAACGACCGATACTCGACTATAAATTCGGCTGTAATAATCAGCGTTGGGCGCGGTCAATACAATAAAGCGCGTTACTCGAGTAATAATCGATACTCGACTATAGATTCTGGTGTAAGTGTGTCAAGTATTTTTTTCTCTTTTTATCCCAATTGAAATTCATACGCATTTCGAGCAAATCGGTTAGGAACATCCTAGCTACCTTATATATAATAGTAGGCCTTGTCAAAGCGGAATTTGTGAATAAAATTTTCCGGCTTCTCGCCGACCGGCACTGAGAATTTTCCCCAGCTCGCCAGTCCAGATTCCGTTTATTATTCAAAACAATAGACCCGGAAATTAGTGTGAAAGAATCACTGTAAATTAAGGCCCAGTCGGATAGCTTGTGCACATGTTATTTAAACATCAGCGTTGGTGCTTGCATTGAAAATTTTAGTGCCTGGCAATTTGTGTAAGCTGCATTTTAAAATGGCGTATCTCGAAAAAGACAACAAAGACATTCCCACATTCTATATCTATATCTCTGTTACTATAGTAGTCAGACCAGGAATAATTCTTTCAATGAAATAGGTACCATAAATATATCCATCGGGTATTTTACATTTTTATATAACAATAACAGCATAATTACGTCACAGAGTATACTATATATCCCTTATTATAAATAATATAAAAACTAATATACCGCGTGAAGTTTATAACTCAACCACGTTGTCCAGTGTACCGACTACCGTCCACCCTGACAACGACCAGTCTACCCTGGACAACGGCGGTTGCAAAATTGCCAAAACGTCGGGTGTGATAAACTTAACGAGGTTTTTGTCTTATTTATAATATAATTTGTTTTTGTGGTATTTATATAGTCAGATAACCACGATACTCTTCGATTTTTTAGATATCCATTAGTTTAAGATACCTTTTAAGAAATGACAATATTCTGTCGTAATATTTAAGCGACTTGTTTATGTATTGAATTAAAGACCAATATTCAATTCACGTAGCACGAGGTATGTAATAATTTTCGCTGTTTGCTTATAGAAGGTATAAGAGATAAATCAAAATATCAGAAAAGTAATAATTTATTTAGTATAAAAATACATTGCAGAATACAACACAAAGTAATTTGTTCAATAACTGCCAATTTGTTCAATTTCGGGTAAAATTTGAGTTCACGCGCTCCTAGACCAATATATTATCCAAATTCTATTATAGAAGAAGTAAATATATTAAAAAGAATAAAAAATACGACTGTCGTTATACTCGGTTTAATAAATAAATAAATAACGACATGATATGCATTACTACAAGTAGACTACAATGGGCGAACCCGTCACCTCAGGAAATTTTAACGATATTAGATCGTTCTGTCTCCCTTGAGGTAAGTGCAGAAGGCTTAGGCCGAGAACAGTCCATCGTCTAGTTACGCCAAACGCCCGTAAGAAGCCAACGCCTTGCCGCGAGATAGCCAGGTTAATCACCCAGCGGGCTGACACTCGCGCCCTTACTACCGGTTGCAACCAGATTACTTCGGTCTCCCGAATACTACAATTATGCTGTACAAGTGGGAGCTAATGCAGTGCAGTTGAGTAAATACATAGTTTTTTTATGTCAGAACATACAAACGACAGGTCTGGTAGGTACAGCCGGCACAAGCCGACCTATACTGGCTGGGAAAAGTTGATCGAACACATTTTTTCATGATTGCTGAAATTTAGCTAGAAAACATTATAATATTGCAGCCATTTATAATTCAGTAATTGGCTGTCTAATGTATAATGGCTTGCCAAGATAATGTAATATTACGACAAGGCGAAAAGATCGGGACAGAAATAAGTTATAGAATTATGGTTAATATGGAATAGGAAATGTACATACATCAAACGTACATTCAGGAGCTAATAAAGACGCATCTAAGTGTAGGAAAGCCTACCTACTGGAGCAGAACTAAATTGTAATTGGAATTGTTAAAAAAGGGGCCATGTTGCAGTTAGGCCAATAAAACCTATGTGGTTAGGTTCGGCCAAACTCACGGGTCAACACCCATCCGACGGCCTTTACGCAGAAGTGCGAGCCCGGATAGATACGGATTCCCCTGGAAATCGTAGTTCGGCGCTCCTGGACGGTTTGTGTACCATCATGTGTATGATGTGTGCGGCATCAGCCAATCGACTGTGCATTTCGACAAATAGGCCGGTGGAGTCTGGAAACGGCTTTGTTTACCTTGAGGCAGCGGCTCTTGAAACGACCATTCAGCCACCCGATACCGCGTGAACAGCCGGTCAAAGGATGCCGTGGTCCGCGATAGATTCGGTAGACACCGTATCACCGCTAAGTAAGGGAGAGCACCGCGCAAGTGATCTCGAACCTGTACCAGTCGAGAGACCAGAGTAATCTAGATGCAACTGGAAGTAAGGGCGCGATTGTCGGTCCGCTGTGTGATTAGCCTGGTTATCTCGCGGTAAGGCGTTGGCTTCTCGCGGAAGAGAGGCGTAACTAGACAGTTGATTGTTTTCGTGATAAGTCTTCTACGCTCACCTCACACGATCAGAACGTGTGATAGTAGACAGAAGATGAGAGACAGGACGATCAAATATCGTTAAAACTTCCTAAGGTGAACGGTTCGCCCATTGCAGTTGACAGCTCCAGTTGTATCCTCCTCGGAGGAACTTAACCTGGAAAGGCCACTTCACAGTGCATCTCTGCCTGCTCTAGTAGCGTGTATTCATAGGAAGGAAACACCTCGAGCGGCCCTGGAATTGTGCACTGGTCGATTTGCTAGTCATGCTGCTCATCCGGCGAATAACCGGGGAGTCAGAATATGTGCGTTTCCTAAGAAGCGGGAAACGATCTTATATCGTTAAAACTTCCTGACGTGACGAATTCTCCCGTTGTAGTTAACAGCTCCAGTTGTACGTAAAGGTAAATTCATTTTATAATTTAATAAGCTGGTAATATCCGTTACTGTCAGTCATATTCGCTGACAGGTCGCAGAAATTATAGCGTATGGATTTAAATTATTTATCAGATTATTTCAATGACATTAGTATGCGGTAACGTAGCAACCACACTAATAACAAGACCGCAAATATCAGGGTTATAATATTACACATATTTTATAAAATATCTAATGTCATTAATTTAATCATATAGTCTGCAATGACTATCAATTTAATTGTCCATAAGAAAATATTTTCTGGTTATGTATTTTCTGGTGATAGCAAATGTCGAATACCTACTTATTTCATCTATAAAATCTACAATACCTAAAATAGTTCGTCAAATCTTATTTTTTTAATAGTCATTTATTTGCAGCAATGGATAAAGAAGTACCATAATAATTCCAGCATTAAATGTTTACATATAACTGTTCTCGATTCGAAAACCCGTTGATTTTTAGTATCGGAAAAGTTATTAAACTATTAGGTTATAAAACTATTATTTTGTGAGTTTTGGTTGAGTAATTTAATAATAATAATAATGATAATAATAATATTATACTCTTTAAATGCACTTAATAGTGATACAAAAATGCAAGCTTATTGCCACGTGGCAATGTCTTACAACTAACCTAATTACAGTGGTACACGCGCGCATTGTGGAAATAAAGATTAAATTACAGGATTACTTATATGATTACAAGATTACTTACATTATGGAAGTACAGATTACAGTTTACATTTGTCTGCATAAAATACAGACCAGTAATGGTATTTAAAACCAAGAATGCCCGAGGAGAGGAAATTGGGAGAGGAAGAGGAGAGAAAGGGAATAACTGGTTATTTTTAGAAAGGTACTAATCTTTGAGGAGAGTCTTAAATTATGGTAAAGAAGGCGAGTTTCGTATACTTGCCGGGATATCGTTCCAGATTCTTGCACCATGGACACAGACAGAGTGGGAGAGAAATCAGTATTATGACACGGTTTTTTTAGTAAACTGTCAGAGGCTGACAGAAGTACGAGACCGTGGGAATTCAATTGTTCAAAAAGCACGTGGAGATAGGATGGTGTTGATTGGGAGAGTGCACGATAGAGGAGAGCAAGTATATGAACGTTTCTCCTATGGCTGTACTGGCAACTAATTTTATAATTTAAATTCAGATTCTATTCGTTAAATAATCAGCTCGACACATTTTGAGGAGTAATTTCAGTATAATTAAAAATGATGTAATTTTTAGTGTCGTAGAATGCGAATGGATTTATGTTCACATTGTCACAATATACCGAGTTAGAACAGCAAGCGCACTCTTAGACGGCAGGGCGATGCGGGGACAGGGTGCGAGGGAAGTAGTCAGAGGGATAGGTCTCTGTCAACGCCTTTGGTTGGCGTTACGCGCAGGTGAAGTTTGACAAATTTCTAAAACATTTAAATATCTGCGTCGGCGGAGTAGCGGCCATATGTGAGCCATTGGGACTCGTGACTACCCCGCTTCGCTTAGGTGTTCGAACAAGAAACAATCTTGCGACTCAGCGCGGCGAATATTGAGAGAATATTGCAGATTATATAAATTAAATGAATGACGCCATCTAGCGGAAAATCATTGTCCGTTATATTAGGATGTATCATTAGGACTTTACATTTAATATTAGGCAATGTATAAACTTAAATATTTAATTGTAAATAAGATACAGTCCTTAGGGAAGAAAATATAAGACTTCAGGGTTATATAATATAATAAATCTATATAAATAAAAATGAAATGCTGTTCGTTGGTAACCGCATATTAAGTTTAATAGCTGAGACGATTTGGCTATTTTTTTAAATGTGCGTAATAGTCGAAATAATGTCCTAATAGATAGGAAAATCGAAAAAATTGCCTGAAAAGTGGAAAATTTGGGAAAAACTGAAAGCTTTCTACCTTTCGAACAATGGAAATCCATAATTCTTTTCTTGAATAAGAACAACATATTAGGTTGATTATTTTTTTTCTTTTGGTCGCTATGCTCTCGGGATGGAAGTATTTCAATCGAATGTATTCATTCAATTGACAAAAAATCTGGAAGATCTTGAGAAAAATCCGGAAAAAAGGCATTCCAACCTAAATTAAATTAAAATTACATTTTTCAACTTTTTTGTCGACTCGCGATCTGTCAAACAATTGTAGTGATTTTATTTATATTTCAATTTAGATATTTCGATATTGATCTGTATTTTGAAATGTGCCAGAATAATGACTTTGTCCAAACTATGCTATACTCCGAAATGCCAAGATATCTTACTTAATCAACTGTAAAAAAAAAAACAAAGACGGAAGCTTAGAAACCCAACATCACTTTACCCACGTCTATTTTGCACCGATGTATTAGGTTACTCTTTCTAAGTCCATCCAAGAAACCACGAGTGTTTCTATTTGCGTTTGCTATTAGGCAAAGTTGGTGGCTTAACATCTTTTTACATCTACGTACTGATAATGGTGAAATGTGTGGCACACATAGGCCTGTCAACGTCACAAAAATAAAACAAAAAAATCGTCGATTTTATGCGATGCGAGATGTTCCGACCAAAATTTCCCTATTAGTTTGTTTGTTTTTAATAATGGAATGATTTCATTAGACGCTTCCATACAAAAGATCATTAGGCTGGTTTCCGATTCCCAGCCTAGTTTCCTAGCGTCTTTAAAAGAACTTGTGCGTGTTAATTGGCTACTAGTTCCATTATTTTATATCATTGCTAGTTTTAGTACAATATGGAACCTCTCTATTAGGTGATAACTCTTAAAAAATCTTTATTGTAAAAATAAATAAATAAAGTATGAAAAGAACCTTATCGAAATCGCGGACTTTAAACTGTTAAGGATGGGTGACCTCAATAGCGGGTGATTACTCAAGAACTTGTTATCCGATTTCAAAATCAAAGTTGATAATTCGGTAACCCATTCATGGGGTCTTCATCATCGTCTTCGTTTGGTGATGACGATTCCAATGCCTTGTTGAGGCCTCGGTTTCGCATTGAAAATTATATGTAGGTTGAATCATTACTAAAACTTGTCCATATTATGCAAATATATCTGTGTCCATATATTGTAACAAAATTCCAAATTTGCGTGGCATTTTATGCTTCAGGAACCTGTTGCACGCATTGCAACATGCTTCGCGTGTATTTCTCGTGGTTAACGACTGGCACTTCCGGCCTCTCAAATTGGTTCCAAGATGGGTGCAAGTCACTTTTGCTCACTCGCGTTGGGAGACTGAGAACCTGGTGAAAACCAATCATCCGCGGAATATAGTGCACTAGGAGTGCGGCGTTTTTGTGCAATGTGAACAAGGTCTTATTTTTTGGTAAGCGTTTAATTCTTTTCGGGTTTCAATTAGCTAAACGAGTTCGTGAAAGTAATGGTGGTTTTTTTTTCTTTTCATCACAGCGTGGGTTTTGCTGTGTTACCTTTTATTTACGAATGTAAAACAAACCTCACGAATCGGCCGACCGTGCCCGGATTTTTCTCGCCTGGATATTAATTAAATTGAACCTGAAAAATTACGATATGTCACCGTAGTCGGAAGAGGAGATGTACGGAAGAAATACTACTCTAATAAAGGACCTTTGTTTTATAAGAATAAGAAGAATAGAAAAAGAACTCGACCATTTGTTGTTTTATTTTAAATTTGCGTAGGTTCATTCTCCGTTTTGCCAAATTTAGTGCCAAATCAAATTCTTTCCCCGACCCTGTGGTCGTTTTTTTATTACTCGGTATTCACCTAACCTCCTATGGTTTTTTTTTCTTTTTAGCGTTTTGGATAAATGCGATGGCGCTCTTGTTTTTTTTTGTTTTGGAATAACGTGTTATGATATCTAATCTCTCTTTATTGTAGAATTCACAATGGGCGGGTTTATTGCTATACGACAATCTCTTCCAACCAACCCTACTATGAAATATTTATGTGTAAGTGTGTGTCTTGTTATTGCATTCGATCGATATAATTCAAATTCAATTCTGTTAATTTTATCCCAACGAAAAATGGTAACCCAGCCAGAAATCGAACCCGGAACCTTACAAAGTAAGATCAGGCGACCTAACCACTATGCCACCCGGTGTTCGATATCCAATGTGTGTTCATATAAGTTCATTGGTAATATCTACTATTCACATTTAAAAGTCCTGTCAAGATTGTTAGTTACTTTTTCAGGTTATGTCCAGAAGCTTTTAATTTTGTCCTCGAGTTACCATTTATCTACCAAAACCCAAACCATTTATCTACCAAAAAGAGTGACTCTTTATAACAGTATACGAAACAGTAGCTTTACTCTCGAGCTACAAGGCATTGCGGGAAGAGGGTGCGAGGAAAGTGGGCAGAGGGGTACGTCTCGACGAACGCCTTTGGTTAGCGTTACGCGCAGCTAAAGGCTAGCGACATTTTCGAAAGTTTGGGGCCGAGAAGCCGACATCTGGCGGCCATATCCAAGCCCTTACGACTCTGGCGTATTCGCTTCGATTTAATTTTTTTTCTAAAAGAAACTACTGTCTGGTATACTGTGCTCTTTATTATTACAATAAAATTGAGATGCTCCCAGCGGCCACCGGCTAAAACACGTAGCAAAGGAATGAATCTCCACGCCGTAGTAGACTGCAATAGGTTGCAGAAAATTCGTTTTGAGTCTGGCAGATGGCAGTAGTTATTTTACGATTTGAAATAATATTTGATTAATGAATTTTTCGGCAAGCTAACGATTAGAAAACATTTTGTGAAATCGCATTTTTTTTAGATTAGGACGGAGACATCCATTTTGACCCCCCCCCCCCCCCCCCCCAGAGACGATTAAGACCATTTACAGTGAGTGAAGTCTGTCTGTGTGTCTCCGTGCGTGTATGTGTGTGTGTATGCGTATTCCTCCACAATAGCGCCCAAACGCTTCATCCGATTGAGCTAAAATATGGCTTGCAGGCATCCTTTTATTTTGGTTGACCTCGGTCCACCGCTCATATTTCAATTTTGAAATATTAGACTTAGAGACTTGAAATTGTATGCAGATGCGTCTTTGAGCAGAAACCACATTGTGAAATTTTCGGTTGGAATATCTCTTATACAAGCAAAAAAAATAAATTTTAAATTACGCAGTAGGGTCACCGGGTAAACAGTGAGTCACTTTTTTTTAACAGCTCATATCTCAAAACCTATCAGTCAGATCGGCTTAAAATTTAGTTTGATGTATTTTATATTTTATCAGCTCTCAGAAAATTACTAAATCATTGACCCCCGATAATGTAGAGCAGAGGAAATAGGGTTTTTTTAAGAGAGCAGAAATGACCCACTGTGCACAATGAGTGGTGAACAATGGGTCACCCCCTGGTTAACAATGGGTCTAGGAGTTTTTATACGTAAATAATTAAAGACAATTTAATCTAGAAATTACATTTTTATTTTTTTTTAAAAACCACACGGACCTAAGAACTACGATTATCTTAAAACTTAAAACGAAAACCGAAACCGACAATACTAATAACTTTAAATGGAAATCAAGTTAGGTATGTCTTGAATTTAACGGATATTTATACCACTCAGGTCAATGCCAAAAGTAAGATATGATTGCTGACGAACAGTACTACCATTTGACGCAGGAGTTGGTAATAAAAGCTTAATATTATCATCCTTGACATAAGCCAAGTCTGGAGTATTTGGCATGGAAAAACGTCCTTCCTTGTGTCTCAAATAACTCACATAGAGCTCGAATGTATGATTTCGTTCTTCTAGTATCTTAGCAACATAGTACAACAATTGTCTTTTGAGCGCAAATTCTACTAAAACATACTCTCCCTCTCTTGGCATTCTTGGCAACGGCTTCATCAGCGTCTCTTGCGTAATAATATTCTCTTTATCTTCATCACTGAACCAGCTCCCTTCATCTGGTGAGTCATCATCTAAGACAATTTCACAATCCTCTTCCGAGTCGCTTTGAAGAACTTTTCTAATAGCTTTCTTGACAGTGGGTTGCACAACTTTCTTCCTTTTAATTGCCTTTTTATTATTTTCAATTTCGTTCTTTTCCGGTGTGTCAGTTGCAATAAGAGATTTGCCTAATCGCCTCGGCTTTCTTTTTTTGTTTCTTGCAGATGCCTTTAAAGGTTTTCGGAATTCATCTGGTGTAACTAGCCGGACAGATAAGGCAACTTTGGCATGTGATGACCTGGGAGAGGTTTCATCAGGGTCTTGTCTAGCCACTAATGGTAGTGGTGATGAAGATTGTGACTGAAGAGAATGGTTCTCTTGTGATCGTTGTCTTGGGATTGCATCAGCAGGGTGGATTATTGCTGCCAAACACATATGAGACAGGGAAGGTGGAGTTGTAGCACAAACTATTGAAGATAGCGTAACAGACACAGACGCATCACTTGTGATTTGAACAGAAGATTCAACAATCGACTGTTCAATTGCGTCTATCACAGAGGGATTTGGAGTAGGATCTTCAAAATCTGAAAGGAAAAAATACTGTTGGCATGTGGGTTCGACACCTTAAAATAACTAAAAAAAATATTTAAATAAGTGTTAGGTAGGCTGCATACCTGTTGGTTTCTCAGCAGCAGGCCTGTCAGTGACGCTGCTCGGCATGAAGTCTTCCTCCTAAAAAATATATCTCTGTCGAACGGGTATATTCCGGTTTTCCTGAATGACTGCTTTATGTTAAGTGGAGTCATACTCTTTTCAAAAGCTTGACCAACTAGTGTTCCAATATCGTAAATGGTCACTGGACATCCAGGATTTCGCATCATCCATGACTCCATCGCTGATGCATAGTAAGATTTAAACGGTCCATAGATGCCGACGTCTAACGGCTGAAGTTTCGCCGATGTGTGTGGGTGTAAAGTAAGCACAGTCACCCCTGACTCTTTAGCCAAATTAAGTGCTTCAATCGATAGATGTGATTCATGATTGTCCATGATGAGAACTGTTGGAGAATCTTTCGTAGATCCTGACCTCTGCACAAAATGCTGCATCACCTGTACAAACGTTTCAGTATTCATCCACCCAGTAGGAGTGGCGAGGATAAGAGAACCAGGTGGTGTCCCAACTTTCATGCGAGGATTTATATTCTTGCGTGGGAAGACCAATACGGGTGGAAGGGGAACACCTCCTGCACTTATGATATTACACGTTGTGACAAGTGTACCTTTTTCACCGCTAGACACTTTGCATATATTCCTTTTTCCCTTCGGAGCTAAAACTCGTGGATTTTTCTGCACAGTACTTGTAGCAGTTTCATCTAAATTATAAATGCGCGTGCCATCTGCAAAGGCTGGACTGCGGCTAAGCACATTTTGAAGGTTGTCGAAAAATATTTTAACAGTTTCCCTATTGAACGCTGTTGCTCGCGCCAAGCTGCAGTTTTCAGGTTTACGTAATGACATCTCAGGGAATCGCTCACGAAACCCTCGGAACCAATCTATGCCAGCCATTTTGTTCGCTTCCCAACTCTCAGGAACTGGTATATTGTTCATTTTTGCCATATCATAAGCTATTTTGCGGCAATCTTTAGTGATAAGACCATAAAACATTAAGGCACACTTTTGGTAATAATCACGTAAGGCCTCCTCATGTTCAGCCTTAAATATTTTCCTGACGGAATAATTTGGCGTCAGGCGGTCAGGATTTTTTTTTCCATGATATCTTTGCAGAGTAGAAAAAGCAATGAAATGCTCTTTCGCTGCTTGCCTGATGCTTTTTCCGGCCTTTATAGCATCTAATGCCTTTTTCATTTGATCTTCCGTATGAATACCAATTTTTCTACTAGGTTTATTTC
This sequence comes from Micropterix aruncella, assembly GCA_944548615.1. Lineage (NCBI taxonomy): Eukaryota > Metazoa > Arthropoda > Insecta > Lepidoptera > Micropterigidae > Micropterix > Micropterix aruncella. The sequence continues at coordinate 25,608,766 of OX155964.1, read as the reverse complement.
TGCCCATTCTGTAAAAAAATCATTTTATTTTCATCAAAGATATACCTAGCTTTATAATAGGTAAATTGTTTCTATTTCCTGTAGGTATATTAGTTATGATTAAAACATAGCAGAACCATGCGCATCGCCTCAACAACGAGTCCACAGTGAATCGCGATCCACTGAGTACACAGTGGATCAGACCCACCCTTGACCATAGACCTATGTTAAATGCAAACAAGAACCAACCTGTTAAGAACAAAGCTAGTCAATCATCTATGTGATATATTACAGCGTACTAACAAGGTCACAGTATGGTAATACAAGTTTACCTATATCTATTATAAGTTAGGAATTATAAACAAAATATCAACTCACATTTCAAAATATTTTATGAGCGTCACGATAAAATCGGCCGTAGCACGTCGTCATCTGGGCGCAGCTGCGCGGGAACTGGCGGAGCAGGGATTGCTTATAGGGAGGCGTCTGTGAGCGGACAAGCGTCTGCGCTATCGTACTTATTTTCGTCAATATGTGCGTGACCCACTGTACCCAACTGACCCACCGTTTACCCGGTAACCCTATTTAAAAACATACTTCACCATATTGATGGGGGGGGGGGGAGGGGGGGTTAGAGGCGGGGTAGGAAAGGGATGAGTTGTCAGAGGGTTGAAAGCTTGTGTGCTTGGGGGATTGGAGTTTAGCAGAGAGGGGGGGTTGCCTCCTTGCCGGGGAAGTTTTGAGGTGACACAACCGATTTCTTTTCGATTCTCGGTGCTACCTAAAAACAGCGCACAAATAAGACAATTGGATGTTTATGCCAGATCATCTCTTTCATAAGCTTTCAACTAGTCTCGTGTGTACATTGGGTTTGCACAGGTAGCACGATTTGAAAGAAAAAAACATTTCTTCTGTTTTACCTTACAGTAAAAACACTGCTCAATTTTCAACAGAAGTATATTAAAAATTTGTGACAAATAAATCTTTAAAATTCGAACTAAGATAAGAGCTGTTAGAAATAATAGTATAATAAAACTTAGGTGCACAAATTATTAACATATTTTTAAACATATATGTTAAGTATATTTTAACATTGAACTAACTACCAAAAATTATTTGACTTTGACAATGAAGTATACTTTTTAGACTAGGTAATTTTATATTAATAAATATTAATGACCGTTTCTTCCTTTTCTCACATATAACTTAATTTATTTTATTTAATCGAATTTTATATGATATTTGTTGCCGCTTAAATAATGGAATTGCATTTTATTTATTATATTATCTTTTAATATTTTTTTATTATTATTATTTTTTTATTTTATTCTGAAGACTTCAATTTAGTGTCATTAGCTTTTTACTAAAAGTTGTATATTTGTAAGCAACCAAGCAATCAAGCAAACTTGATTGTAATATTGGAGTCCTGTCCACCCTAGAACGGGCTAGTCCCAGTTGGGTGACAGAAACAAATAAGCAAAAGGTTAAGGTTTTGCCATTCGGTTCCTGTTATTTTTATAAGCTAATCAATGTTTCATGGTAATTAATTCTTAAATAAATAAAATAAATAAATAAATGACAAAAGAGGGGCCATACATTCTCCTGCTGAAGGGCATAGTGGCGACTTCAAAATATTCACACACTTCATTATACAAACTTTCTAAATATTATCTAATAGTATTGATTCTATGTAAAAAAAAATAGGAAATGTTTTTTTTTCGTATTTAAGAGTAAATTGGGCTGGTAAATATGCTAGTCTGTTGTCAACACTGTTCATCCGTTAATCGACTATATTTCTATCTTTTCCCTGAGGTGAATCATACTATAAATTTATCTGTTCTCAGGGTTGCGAACAGTCTTTTTTTGGTTTTTTTTTTTACTGTCTGTGCCTTCATTCTTCCTCTTCGTTTTTTTTTGTCGTTCATCTCTGTGATTTGTTTTCGGCTACCGCGAAATTGAGAAAACAAGCATCATGATTTCCTAGCTTTCTCCGCTATTCCGGTAATTTAATTCAAATATTAAAGCTAAGGAAGACAGTGTTTTTTTACTAAAGTTTGAAAAATCTGTGGATACAAATAAATAATTGAGTGAATACATGAATAAACACACATACATATAATACGTACACTCATAAGTAAGTATTGTATTCTATAATAGAAATTTAAGGCCTATTTCTATTATAATTTCTATAATAGAAATATGAAAATATATCTATAATTACAAGAAATATTAACGCCTGCTATCTATGCAGATTTGTCATTTTAATGTGAGTTGCTTAATTTCTCTGCTGTAAAACTATAGCGGACAGGAACCAATGAAAGCTTTGAAGGCGTTTTTCACCGACTCTTCAAAGTAGTTTTTTTTTCGTGTAAACTGTTATCTAAATTATAAAAAAAATAAACTCTATTGGAGCAAGGTCTGGCAAGTACGGTGGGTGACCAAGAGTCTCCAGCCGCAAATACTGCAACTTTACGACTGTTTGCAGTGAAATCTGTGGTTACATGTTGTCATTCAGAAGCAGTGGCTATGAGCGATTGATCAGGCTCGGTTTTTAAAATTTAATCACGAGCATCTCCATCATCGTTTGCATTACGGTAAATGTATACCCAGACTGCAAGAAACTGTAATAGGAAACACCTGCACAGGATCTCATATTTGAAAATAATGCAAATTTTCAACTTTATCATGGTTGCACAAACGAAAATATTTGAGGAAAAACAAACGACGGAAAGACAAATAAACAGCTGATTCTTAAAAAGAAAAACATGGCCGTGAATTATAATTGATTTGTGAAACATCATATTATGTGGCCAAGTGTCAAAAACCTCAATTATATAGGAAAGGACTCAATAAACATACGCACATTCTGAGTGTCTTTATCTTCTTCTTCTTCTTCTTTTTCTTGTTCTTCGTCTCGACTTACCAAACTTGCTCTGACTTACCCTACTCAAACTTGCCCAAACTTGCTCCGACTTACCCTACTCATTCCGCACCTCCGCCCGGACTTGCCTCGACCTACGCTACTAATTCCACACCTCCGCCTGGACTTGCTCCGACTTTTTTATTTATTAATTTAAGAATTGATTACTATAAAACATTGACTTACAAAACTAACAGGAACCGAATGACAAAACCTTAAAATTTTGTTTATTTGAATCTGGCACCCAACTGGTACTAGCCCGTTCTAGGGTGGACACGACTTTAATATTACAAAAAAAATATGTAAAAGTTTTAGTAAAACCAAATTTCCCTAAAATGAGGTCAAAAAAAATATATAATTTAATAAATAAAATAAAATTCCATAATATTATTAATATTAAATGAAATGTAACATTTGATTAAATAGAGTATAATAAACAGAGGAGTCCTAAAGCTAAAATAAAAGTATAAAATTAAGTTATATGTAAAAAAAGAAACAAAAGTCATTGTTACTATTTAATATATGTTAATACGAAAATACCTAGTCAAAAAAGTACAATTCAATGTCAAAACAAAACAATATATAACAACAAAGTTAAATATTTTTTGGTAATTAGGTCAATGTTAAAATATAGCCACCATACATATTTAAAAATATATTATTAATTGGTGTATCTAAGTTTAATTATAACTATTAATAATGTAAAGACTACGCTTTACATAAAATGTCCAAAATATGGAGCGGACATTTTCGTAAGCATCAATAATTAATATCGCAGCTGGCAAAGCCACATCTCTGATCGGCCGCCGATAATTTTGAAACGGCAAACCGCCTTGTACCCCCACTCTCTCTCTTCTTCTCTGGACGGCGGCGAGTGCGCACGTCGGCGGGGCGGTCATCGCCCGACCCCGCCATTAATACAAAAACCGTAGAAAGAGTAGAGCCGTATCGCGTTAAGAGCTACATAATTTTGAAGTGAAAAATCAGCCAAGCAGCCCGGCGGACGTCGTTCGAGGATATCTCTGGCAAGTCCCATTTTTCCAATAAAAAATCCTTACCGCGCGATCTTCTATCGCGCTGGTACTTACCCTTTCTAGGGTTTTGAAGGGCAACCGTCCGTTTGAACTTACGAGCCATTGTCGACACGTAGACTCAATTTATTTCTTTAAAGGATACTTAAATCTTGTTAATATAAAGTAGGATAACGTGCCACGACCGGGAAGGTGAATAATAGGAAAATTCCCACGATTCTAATAACCGTGAAACGCGTACGCGCCTTCAGCCTTGGTACAGGCCGGCAAAGCTAGGTCGTTGCACCCATGTCAGGGCACAATTAGAGGAGACCATCGTCCATGGTACCGAGGGACAAATTAGAATACCCGCGAAGCCGCGCCCATGTCAGCCATCCTATATTCCTGAAGTCCCATATCCACTCGCTCGCATACTTCTTCATTTTGAACACATAAATCACCATATTTAAAATTCCACAGTTAACCCTCTCGTCTAAATATAATTTTGAACACGAAAACCGATTAAGAATTTGTAAGATTAAACCTACGGCCAGATTTTCACATTGTAACATATCTCGTCAATAAATATTGTACAGCCTTCATCAGAAAACTATCTTTTCATTTCTAAAGGTTTAAGGTAACAACTCGGAATACCCGGAGGGATTCCGACAAGAGGTACTTCCGCAATCGATACATAATATCAAATATCCAATCCTATGGAAGGGACGAAGTTTAATTCATTTTAATTCCGTTAGTCTTAGATTGATATTAAATTATTGGGGATAGACCCTGCGATAACCAATTTCAAAGGTACATTAGCATTTCGAGGCGACCGACACGTCGGTCATTAGTCAAATTGTTCCGAAACTTAGATTGTCACTATTAAATTACCATAATTAAATCATCTCAATTAAATTGCTTATTCCAAGATATAAAGACTTAATATTCTGGATTGATCCACAACCTAACTTCTCCCCTAAATAGACACTCCCGTAAACTCAAGGTCGGCTGTCTGCGACGCAGGCACTCTCGCATCAACAGGCGGATAGGTTAGTCTCACCACCCCTGAGGGCTGTAGCTGCCGGCACTGCCTATCCGTTCTGCCTCCAAGTGGTAGAATACCCTAGCCGTCGGGGGTCCTTACGTGCAGTATTGAGTGTTCCGAAGCAAGTAATGAATACGGAACTGGCGCCCAGGTCGTTCTGACACACATACAATGAAAACCCTCATCTTTTTGTTCTCGTATTCGTGAAAATTCTTTCTTTAATCCGAAAATCCTCATTATCGTAGTTTAACAATAATCGGCACTCATTACAATAATTAAACAATAATTTCTAACATTTGGTGTATGGTTAGTCTGTGATGACTACATAGATAACAAATTCTTTATTTTATTTTCCCCTAAATGTCAAATTCATTCACTTACCCTACCCACTACGCACCTCCGTCCGGACTTGCCCCGACTTACCCTACTCATTCCTTTTTCCAGGTCTAGTACTTCTAGGACTATTTTCTTCGAAGTTCAAGTATTCTAGATAAGGCGGAATAGGTACCCACGGAAGAAGAAGAATTTTGCACCCCTTCTCCCCAACCCCGCCCCTGACCCCCCGACAGGAAATGTAGTATTTTTGTAGTATTTTCGCGGTATTAAAATAGATATTTTCCGATATACCTAGTTCGTTTCTCGGCTACCCTCGGGTGGCTCGACATTATTATTTGATTAAAATCTATATCGTTTTTTTTTTGTGTCGCTTGTATTTAAACAAAAAATTAACAACGTGGTTTCGACCCTACGACGCATCACTAGCGCGCCCCCTCTGGTGGACCGATTTCAACCACAATCTTTTCAACTCTTGCCATGACTAAATGATGCCTGCATCATAAACTTCAGCTTAATCGAACGAAGCGTTTGGGCACTATCGTAGAGGAATAAAGACAAACCGACAGACAGACACACAGAAGTAAGTCTACGATACTTTTCTTGCTAGGAAAGTAAAATCTTTATAAAAATACAAGATCGAAAAGATAAAACTACAGCATTGCTGTCAACTCTTTTGTATCTAATTTTCATAAAATTACGGTTTTTATTTTGAAACAAAATAATTTCTTATCGGTGCTATAGGTATAGAGAAACTAACCCAAGGTCATAGAAAAGTAAATATATTGTTACATAAAAAATCCTTGAATTTCCGTGTTTGGCCAACGAGAGTAGCGACATCTACTTTTTATAGCTTGATTTTCATACCCAAGATTTAAACCAAAGAAGAGTAAAATAGCCGCAACTCGGTGCACTATTATGCGCCGCTTATTCATGCAGCATTGACTCATATGACACTAGATGGCATTGTAAATATTACAATAATAAAATAGCGAAATAATAATAAATCTTTTTTCTGCGAATAGAAACAGGCAGAGGACTTAGGTACCACAAGCACAACGCTGAAAAACACTTAAAGGTTATGTCTAAAATACTTACCAAATGCGTTGCCTTGTGTTCCTGGATGTGTCCCAGGTACATATAAATGGCAAACAGGCTTTTTGTTTAACGGGAATCTCGAGTAGAATTCTGCCGAAATTTGCCGGAACTCTGCCGAATGGCTGTCCTTAAAATATCTCAATTTTTAATTTTCTGTTAAAAGTCATAGCCCAGGTACGTATAAGCGAAAACTACCTATTTAGGTTTAGGTATATTACCTTTACTTTTCGATACACTTCTCATTGTTATGAGTGGTTATTTTTTCAGGGCGAGCTTGTTTCAGATTCGGCCAATCCTCTTTTTAACACGCTTTTATTAGGTTGACCTGTATGTAACTATGTAATGGAATCTAAGGTAACTAATTTAACCATCTTCTAAGGATTGTAGCGTCATGAAAATTGGCAGCTGTATGTAGTTCTGATGACAATACAATAATATGGTACTGTCGAACTGATCTCATGATGGAGTCGGAAGATATGAACTGGAACTTCATGATGGAACATCGTATCATAGCTGCGTTTGGATTTGTTAGAAAAGTCTTGGAATGAACTTTGACCACGATTAGGTTTCAAGGTCTGATGATGAAGCCGGAAGATAAGCACTGACATTCCATAAGGGAATGTCGTATCATAGCCGTGTGTATGTGAATATCGTATCATAGCCCAAAAGCGTGTTTTTAGTGTTTTTTTTTAAACTATTAATTATTCATAAGTGCTTTGTCTCGGGGTCGAAGTTATGTTCCCGAAGTCGAAGATATATTCCCGAAGTCGAAGTTATGTTCAATTACACAAGTTATGTTAATTGAATATAATAACATGACGCGCACGCCTTTCAAGTCTACATCAGTCTTCTTTTTTCACTCATTTAGCGTCCATTCTGCTCGACTTTGGAACTAGCTTCCGCATGCTATTCGTCATGCAACATCCTTGCCCTGCTTCAAGGCGTTACTGATAAAACTAAGAACCAACCCTCCCCCTATCCCCTCCCCCCCTTCCCCCTTTCGTTGGGTTGTTGACTGGATAGAAGCATAAGAACTTTGTAATATCTATCATTTTATATAACCAGTTATTTTTATTATTATTTATCTGTTGTTTCTATGTATTTATTATTATAATATACATATATTATATTATAAATTATATTTTTTTATGTATGTATGTATATTTGGATGTATGTATATGTATATTTATGTGTATATGTTTATGTATGTGAGCTGTATTGATACTTTTATTTAATATTACACGGTTGGCTGTAAGAAATCGTGAAACGATAAGCCCGCCGTTTGTACTAAGTTAAAATAGAATTTAAGCTTTCTTTACCCATGTATTTTTTTTTTGTTAGTACAATAAAGGTATTTTTCATTTAATTTCATTTCATTTCATTTCATTTCAAAAGTAGTACCTATACAACGGGCCTGCTTATGATTTGAGCGTTTTGGCATAACAACGTCGAGTTACGCTCACGATGTAAAGCGATACTTAAACACATCTGCTGAAAATCCTGAATGCAGGCTAATCGAACGTGAAATTTTAATTAATTTGTTCACCTTCCGTCTAAGCGAGGGGTGTTTCAATTTTACGGTTTCACTTAAATCAACTCGATCGTCGTTAAATTCAACCGACTGGATACTTCGCTGATACAGTGTTTAACTTGTATCCATCCCGGTGCGGCATCGAATCATGTCACCAATTATTATAAAAACAGTGTTCGTCTGTTTAGTACCTGTAATAATACTACAGGTGAGCCAATATCACAGGCACACGTAGAAAAGCGTTGACGAGTGCAAGCGTAATATATTCGCCCAAAATACTTCTTGCTCTAAAACACTTCAGGTGTTTTGTATCGTATATTTATATACATACCACAAACTCCGAAAATATCGTATGTCTGCTTGTGTATATTTTCTGTTGGTCTGGCGGACGCACGATATCTTAAGGGCAGGTGGTCTAATTACAAAAATTCTTTACTTAAAGCATTTCATTCTTCAATAGAAAGACCTGATTAAATTTAGGATTGACAGAACGGCTGGCCGTAGTGTTTCGGGTCGTACCAGCACGCTGAAGCACTTTTTCATTACTAACTTTATGGGTCCAGCGTATACGGAGCATTCGACAGTAGCACCACATCTCAAATGCTTCTAGCCGCCGTCTGGTGTCTTCTTTTACGGCCCATGTTTCACTGCCGTACATAACCACTGGCCAGATGTAGCATTGCAGGATCCGAGTTCTGAGTTTTAGATTAATTTGCCGGCAACACAAAACTTTTCTCGTTTTATTGAATAACTAGCTGACCCATGCCCACTTCGTTGGGTGGTAAACATTTTTACTTGTGATGAAATTATGAGTGTGGTTCGGTTAGTACTGAGTGCTATGATTTATTTCCTGACTGCCAAAAGGAGGGTTATATTTTTACTGCATATGTATGTATTTATTTGCATGCCAATTTGGCTATATTACCAGGTTTCAAGTGAGTAAATGATATGATTATGATAGAATAAATTATATTTATTTTAATTGTTCAAAACTTCTCTGTATACTATATTAGATGTAATTATTTCGTACCAAAATATATTGTTTTTCAGGAGTTCCAACCCAGCATTACGATGTTGTAATGCTGTAAAAAGGAAATTATATGTAGTAAAAGTCTTTTTTTTAAACAATTGAGAAGATAAATTTACTTATTTTGATAAGAATTCATAATTGTTTATAATATGATCAATAAAAATGACGTAATGATTTAAATTATTTAGATTAATTTATTTATAGTTATTTATTTAGTTTAATTTATAATTATATTTATGATTATTTATTTAGATTAATTTATAATTTATTTAGATTAATTAATTTATTTATTTATTTATTAAATTAATTATAAAGAACTACTTTTGGTGACCTAAATATAAAAGTTATACATATGCTGTCGCTGACTTTTTTGTAGGCATTATTAATCTCTACAACTGTTCTCTAGCACTCAATCATATATCTCTCATTGTTAAGGCAGCGTTCGTAAGAAACGTTTTCATTCGACCGTTTTTTCTCCGACTTACTTTGCAAATCTGTTTACCACGAAAAAGTCTTTTCATTTTTCGGATTATTATATAGCCTATGACACTCACAACTAAAGCAGCTTTCTATTGGAAGAATTGTCAAAATCGGTTCAGTAGACAAAGAGATTACTCCCTACAACCTCACAAACTTTACCTCTTTATAATATTAGTATAGAATGAAGGGGCGATTTCCATCCGGGTCTTGATTTCTTGATCGGATTCCCATATTTCATTCACCCATGCACCGAGATGTTTGTACTGCTGGACCCGATCAAGAACTCTACCTTCTACCAATGGGAGCTAATGGGCCCATGATGAGGTGGCCACGATGACCCATGTGTTCAGGGTCGGTCACACTCACGGGTCAACACCCATCCGATGGCCTCCACGCATGGGGTGCGAGCCTGGGTAGGACACTGGGTCAACCAGTCTCCCCTGGGAATCAATCCTCTGGCGCTCCTGGACGGTCTGCGCACCGAGCGGCGCAAGCCAATCGATTGTGCTCTCCGACTAACAATCGGGGGAGTCTGGGAACTGTATTGTTTCCTATAGAGCGGGGGTAGTTGTCTACCTTACGGCGACTGCTCTTGAAATGACCATTGGCCATCCGATCCCGGTTCAGAGTCGGGCAAAGGACGCCTTGGTCCGCGATAGATTCGGTATACTCCGTTTCACCGCTTCGTAAGGGAGAGGACCGCGCAAGCGACCTCGAACTCGGAACCAATCGAGAGACCGGAGAAATCTGGTCACAATTGGTAGTTAGGGCGCGAGTGCCGCCCGCCAGGTAACATACCTGGCTACTCGCGGTAAGGCGTTGGTCTCTAACGGGTTGTGGCGTAGCTAGACGTCGGATTTTTTATGTCCAAAGTCTTCTACGCTCACTGCACGGTCGATAGAACGATGAATCGTTAAAACGTCCTGCGGTGACGGGTTCGCCCGTTGTGGTTGAAATCTCAATATGCTACCAATGGGCGCTTGCTGAGTTGGCCACGAAGACCCATTCTGTTCAGGGTTGGTCACACTCACAGGTCAACACCTATCTGACGGCCTTCCCGCATGAAGTGCGAGCTTGGGTAGGACTCTGACCTTATGGTTAGTTTCCACTGGGAATCAACCTCCTGACGCTCCTGGACGGTCTGCGCACTCTGACTAACAGTCGGGGGAGTCTGGAAACAGTACTGTTTCCTATAGCGCGGGGGTGGTTGCGGACCTTACGGCGACTGCTCTTGAAACGACCATCGGCTATCCGATCCTGGGTGAACAGCCGGGCAAAGGACGCTGTGGTCCGCGATAGATTCGGTATACACCGTTTCACCGCTTCGTAAGGGAGAGGACCGCGCAAGCGACCTCGAACTCGTAACCAATCGAGAGACAGGAGTAATCTGGTCGCAATTGGAAGTAAGGGCGTGAGTGTAAGCCCGCCGGGTAACACTCCTGGCTATCTCGCGGTTAAGGCGTTGCCATCTTACGGGCTTGTGGCGTAGCTAGACGGTGGACTGTTTTGTCCTCAAGTCTTCTGCGCTCACTCCAGGGAGATAGAACGACTAATCGTTAAAACTTCCTTAGGTGACGGGCTCGCCCGCTGTAGTCGACAACCCTAGTTGCTACCAATATAGTAGTTTGTAAAGCAGGATCTCTGGTAATAACCGTGACTTTGGTCTTTGAAATATTTATTGGCAAGCCAGCTAGTCCGAGTTTTATATCCTAGTCCGAGACAGAAGTACGAATTCTAATAAATTTTGGGATAGCACTGACTTATTCCTAAGTCGAGGTCCTATCTATTTATTTCTCAGTGTAGCATGCTGTAGTTTCATTTCGGCCGAAGTCGGTTAGCTGCAAATACAATTAATCATATATATCATCAAAATATCTAGTACGTGAATATTTGCATTAGACTCCGCCGCTCTAGCGTTTTAGTCGCAGTGTGCAGCGTGGGGGTGCACACTTCAGCGCTGCGAGTGCCGTTTCTATTGTTTAGCTAGAGCAACCGCCCGCTCTTTCCTAATTAGAATCAGTCTATGAACGGCCTGCGCAAACGTTGCTTTTGCCACGGAATTAATTATATTTCTGTGAGTTTCAAGAACATATAATATACAGAGTGAGTTTTTAATTAGTGTCATCCTTGCAGTGGATGAATAAGTACGATCAAATAAGCAACTTTTGATAAACATTTTTGGAAAAAACAAAGAGAAAAGCTGTTTTTTTAACACGTTTTCATTAGGTCGACCTGTATGTAACTAACTATGTAATGGAATCTAAGGTAACTAATTTAACCATCTTCCAAGGATCGTAGCGTCATGAAAATTGGCAGCTGTATGTAGTTCTGATGACAATACAATAATATGGTACTGTCGAACTGATCTGATGATGGAGTCGGAAGATATGAACTGGAACTTCATGATGGAACATCGTATCATAGCTGTGTTTAGACTTGTTAGAAAAGTCTTGCAATGAACTTTGACCATGATTTGGTTTCAAGGTCTGATGATGAAGCCGGAAGATAGGCACTGGCATTCCATGGCACTGGAATATTGTATCATAGCCGTGTGTATGTGAATATCGTATCATAGCCCAAAAACGTGTTTTTAGTGTTTTTTTTAAAAACTATTAATTTATAGCTATAGGTAAACTATTGCGAATAAACATTATTCGCGATATTTACCTACCCCTAGATAACGCAACGCGCATAACTTTTTATATTATATTTCAAAACATTACATTTGTAAAATGTAAAGAAAAAATAATTTCTTTACAAAAATAGATGTTTTTTTGCTTTTTCCAAAAAAAAAATATATTTGAAGTTGCCTATATACTCGTACTGTTTCACCTATTTCAAGGAAGCCACTAATCAAATACTCATCCTGTATGATGACAGTTCCGATTCGACCACTGAGAAAATAAAATGAAAGCATGAAAACGATAAAAGATATATATTAATAGTATTATTACTATACAGTAGGGAGAAGTCCCTTAACGCTTGATGGCACCTAGCGTCGGAAACTAATAGTATCTCGACAAGTCGCGGCGCGATCGATACAAAGACGTAGGAAAAGGAAAAGCGTACGCTTCCCAGCACCCTTTCACCCGTCTTTGTATCGATATCGCCGCGACTTGTCGAAATATTATTAGTGTCCGATGCTAGGTGCCGTCCAGCGTTATGGGACTTCCCCCTACACATACCTATAGTAAAATTTCTGATAACTAAAAAAATCACTCATTCGATCGGCGCATTTATTAACCCAGCGCTAAAGGCACAGATTTTGAATTTCGATTAATTTTGGTGATGTCTCCAAATTGAAAAACATATATCTATGTTCTGTACTATACGTATAGGCTGTACGGTAAAAAATTGCTCTTGCGCCCCAAACAGACTGTATATATATACATTTATAATATTGGCTTAACTGCAATAGCTAGAGTTGTTATTCGGTTGACTACCTTGTTAAATTCTCTATCCGGTAGAGGAAATTCCACCATGGAACGCAGAGCGGCGAGTCGGACGTACTCTGTGGTGACGTTTACATATCCTAGGTGATTGCATGTATTCGTAACTACAAAAGAAAACATTATAATGTTTCAGGCATTTATAATACGGTAACAAGCTGCCCAATTTATAATGGCTTGACAAGATAATGTAATATTACGACAAGGTGAAAAGATCGGGACAGAAATGAGTGAAAGATTTATGGTTAATATGGAATAAGAATGTATATACATCAAACGCACATTCGGGAGCTAATGGGCCATGTTGCAGTTAGGCTATTAAAACCCATGTGGTTAAGGTCGGCCAAACTCACGGGTCAACCCTCATCCGACGGCCTTTAAGCAGAAGTGCGAGCTTGGGTTGGACTTTGGCCTGCGGACCAGTTTTCCTTAAGAGTCAACTTGAGGGGACTCCAGGATGGTTTGCGCACCGTGCAGCGTCAGCCATTCGATTAGGCCTTCTGACTGACAGCCGAGGAAGTCTAGAAACAGGATTGTTTCCTATAGAGCAGGGGTAGTTGCTAACCTTACGGCAACTGCTCTTGAAACTACCAATCGGCTACCCGATACCGGGTGAAAAGCCGGGCAAAGGATGCCGTGGTCCGCGATTGATTCGGATGACACCGTATCACCGTAAAGTAGAGGACCGCGCAAGCGATCTCGAACCTATTACCAGTCGGAAGACCGGAGTAATCTGGTTGCAACTGGAAGTAAGGGCGCGATTCTGTGATTGTTCTTTTTCTATGTATCTTAGTTTTATCCCTATTATGCATAATATCATTAAAATATCTATATAAAAAATTAATATATGACAAAATATTTGCTATAATACATAAATATAGATCCAGTCATATTAAAAGATATCCCTAAAATATGTTTATGAGCAGCATCTGTGATCAATGATTTTCTGCAACTGGGGTTTTTGTGGGATATATCCGATGTCGTGCGTTGTCGATAAGATCAGAGCCCAACGTTGTGAATTCTTGATTATGTTAATTAGTAGACCATTTAATTATTTAAAACAAAGCTAATAGATATAGATAGCTACATCAAACGGAGAGTGATTAATAAGCTAAATGTACGAGCTTATATACCGATAAACCTTATGTTATGTAGGAGGATTTTTAGTGTGAAATAATATTTGCAACAGTGAAACACGTTATTTCCATATATTAATTATTTGCAACGTAAGAAAGACGCATTTAAAAATGAAATTATCTTTTCTTTGAAAGCTATTAGTCATTAGGCATTTAAACAATTTTGTCTGTGATATTACGTCAATTGAATCTTTTAATTATGAATATCTGCTAATGTTGCATTGTTCATCATCATGAGTCATAGCAGAACTACGGTTCGTAAATTCTTCTGTAGGTCGCATTAAGAGGAGTACAAGGTTGAATTCATTTGAAGTTTTCCCCTGATTATGGACTGCGTCGTCAGCTCAAAGGGCGAACAGCTTCAAAGGAGCAATTTAACTATTGTTTCTACAGATGTCAGTCAAGTTTGAGGTATTTACATCTTAAACGATGTCAAATTGGGTACCTAAAATATGTAGATAATATAATAATATTGCTTAATTTACATTTCCCTCCTTTTTAAACATTGGAGTCCTTTCATCAGGTAATTAAATTTGGTGTGGCACATTCTCCTCCCACATTTTTTAAAAATATTTTAAAATGTTAGTATTGTACGAATAGGTTTACTTTAGTAACTATTAGCAAACATTGTTTGCAAATCAGTACAGGTTAGGTTAATAAGCTTGCCTTATCATATGAATAAAGCGTTTATTAGTTTTATTATTATTATTAAACCTGAATTCGCGAAAGGATATCAAATTTGTATTAAAGAAATATGTAGTATTAGAGAGTGTATTATTTAATTAATGTTATTATGTAAAATTTTAAATTTGGAATTTTACTGGCTTTTACAGAACAAGTGCTTTTTAATAAATCGACCTTTCATTGCGGCCACAAATTAAGAAAATGTGACGCAAACTCTTCGGTCGATTTCATCCGCTTAATAGGCTGAAAAATATCCTTCCGGAGAAGAGCAAGATTACGATTTGTCAGCCTGCGTCTCCAAAATTTCTGCATTCGTTATATCCATGACCTCAGAAAATTTGATTACATCACGGAGT
This sequence comes from Micropterix aruncella, assembly GCA_944548615.1. NCBI lineage: Eukaryota > Metazoa > Arthropoda > Insecta > Lepidoptera > Micropterigidae > Micropterix > Micropterix aruncella. Next base: position 25,593,715 of record OX155964.1, on the reverse strand, counting down.
ACAGAGAGATGCTTCACTGGCTGTCGATCCGGGAGAAATAGACATGCGGGATCTTTGTATGCTTTTCAAGATCTTGGATGGAGTCGCTCCAAATTATCTTACCGGCAGATTTACTGCACTATCGGCTTATGGACGCCCTCTAGGATCAAAAGATAACCTGCTACTCTCTATCCCTAGTCGCAGTATTGACTTCTTCTCATTCTCTTGCATCGTGCATGGAGCCCGTCTTTGAAATATTTTGCCGAAAAATGTGAGAACCGCGCCAAACATAACAAGTTTTGAAAACAGACTCAGCATTTCAAATTATCCAGATAAATTCCCTTCCCCTCCCATTCTCCTCCTTTTTAAACTTTAGCGTCATTATAGGTGTTAAATTATTTTGTTTTGACACATCCTGTGCCCACAAAGAGTTAAGTATATATTTCTTTCTATCCTCTTTTATCGTATTTGACATACTCATTATATAGGATAAGTTATGTAACATCTAATCGCAAATAATGTTCATACAATAGCTCTAAAATATTTCCTGCAGGCAATAAGCTATCCTTTACTTAAAAATAAAGCATTATATTATACATATTATTATTATATCTGCACGGGCGACTGAAGACTAACACCAAAAAGAGTGCTAACGTCGCCATACCATGTTTTACACAGACACACGCTATAATACCAGGGAGGTGCAAATGGGATCTGTGGCCAACACAACTGGCGAACCTTTCATCCTACGACGTTTTAACGCATTAGGTTGTTGCGTCTTCCATAGAGTGAACGAGAAAGACTCCAGTAAATAAAGGACAGTCCACTATCTAACTCTACCAACAAATGCCTTACAACGAGGCATTCGGAAAACGAGCGGGCAAACCTCACTCCCTTACTAGCAGATTTGGACGGATTTTTCATCCATTCCATCCATTCTGATTCAAAGTCGATTGCGCGGCCTCTACCTAACGTTAGCGGTAAGTCAGTTCGAATTTATCGCTGAATGCAAAAGCCCTATGCTTGTAAATAGCACACGGGAACGGGTAGACAACGAATCGTTTTAAAGGTGGCTAACTTCAGGTCAACAACAAACCGCGCTGCTTAGGAAACGTTCCGCTTTCAGATTTAAGCCTCCAGACTCCCTCGTTACGCGCTAGAGTGCACAGACGTCGCACGTTGCGCAAATCGCCCAGTATCATCCGAAGTGTTCCCCAGATTGGAGCATCCGATCCCACCTGTCTACATCTGGGGGGAGCTAACGGGCCCATGATGAGGTGGCCACGATGACCCATGTGTTCAGGGTCGGTCACACTCACGTGTCAACACCCATCCGATGGCCTCCACGCATGGGGTGCGAACCTGGGTAGGATACTGGGTCAACCAGTCTCCCCTGGGAATCAAACCTCTGGCGCTCCTGGACGGTCTGCGCACCGAGCGGCGCAAGCCAATCGATTGTGCTCTCCGACTAACAGTCGGGGGAGTCTGGGAACTGTATTGTTTCCTATAGAGCGGGGGTGGTTGTCTACCTTACGGCGACTGATCTTGAAATGACCATTGGCCATCCGATCCCGGATCCCGGATCAGAGTCGGGCAAAGGACGCCTTGGTCCGCGATAGATTCGGTGTACACCGTTTCACCGCTTCGTAAGGGAGAGGACCGCGCAAGCGACCTCGAACTCGGAACCAATCGAGAGACCGGAGAAATCTGGTCACAATTGGAAGCAAGGGCGCGAGTGTCGGCCCGCCAGGTAACATTACTGGCTATCTCGCGGTAAAGGCGTTGGTCTCTTGCGGGTTGTGGCGTAGCTAGACGTCGGATTTGTAATGTCCAAAGTCTTCTACGCTCACTGCACGGTCGATAGAACGATGAATCGTTAAAACGTCCTGCGGTGACGGGTTCGCCCGTTGTGGTTGACATCTCAATATGTCTACATCTGGGTTCACAGCGTCCTTTCCAGGTTAATTCTTCTTCGAGGAGGCTACCGGGTAGGAGCTGAACTGTAAGTTGTGCCGACTTATGGCAATAAGCAGGCCCAAGCTGCACTGAACCGTTAGATACCGGGATGTGTGGACAAAACTTTTTCTAGAAATGTTTTCTTGCATATTTTTAGAATCTTTTGACTGCTACAACCATAAAAAACAATAAATAATAAATATTAAAAAATATATGCTAGGACTATTTGGAGATGTCATCTGCAAGGGGTAAACTTGACACCCCAGGCTGTTATAACGATATCGATCGTTTTTGTGCCGTGAGGGTATTACACGGAGATTTAAAATCAACACAGTCCACAGTCCAGCTCCACCAAGACGTCCGAGGGAAACCGACGGCTTACCTCGAGGAACAGTAATGTGAAGCCAGCGGGCCAATCTCACGCCCTTACTACTACTAGATTTGGCCGGTTTATCCGTCTCACGGTTTAGTTACGGGTTCGCGGTCGCTGGCGCGGCCAATACGTGATGTAAGCGGTTATTCAGTTGAAACATTTTGCGGACTGCGACGCCCTCTAACGCCATGGTTACTCAGTTTCGGGTGGCCGACGGATCGATTCATCCTTTACTTTCACAGTAAACATACGTCTCCAGGCCTCCATGGTTATTCGCCAGCGTGGGCTTTTTTAGTTTTTTCTGATAGTCCAGATAGTGCTCCAATCGCCCAGTTCCTCCCAAGGTATTCCTCGGAAGCCACGATCTTCTGATCCCAACCGCTTCCGACTGCAGGATTACAGCCTTTGCAGAAGCTCGCAGCGGACTTAAAAGGGTAAACCCCTCTTCGAGGATATTACTAAAAAAAAGTTCAAGTGAGAGTTAGGCAGACCAAATGACAGAGAGTTTGGCCAACACCACCCAAGCTGCAGGGAAACATTAGGAACTATTATTGCAAGTAGACTATATTTTGGGTAATTTTACTGGGTAATAGCTTAGGATATCTAAAAAGTGAAATCTACTTACGAGAGTACTAACATCGAAGATACCCACAGCTCTTAAAAATAGCGATATCAGATTTCCTATTTATTTATTTATTTAGTAACGCAAATATTATATGCGAGTAACAATTGCAGCATTTAGGAACTCTGCACAAAAATATTTTAAACCTTGACTCATTACTAAAAAAATAATACATATTATCATATTCCAGTGGCAACGTCACCTTACTATAAAAAAAAGCGTCACCTTATAGGCCAGGACCAGGCCTAAAGTAAGCATTTATTCGTGTATTTGCATGCTCAATACTCTGTATAAAAGAATAGCATATATTTTTCGTCGATATATTTACTATTATTATATTGAATAATTAAAATAATCAATCGATCGTTTATGAAAAAAATATAAAAACTGTATAAAAAATTACTAAGTATTTAAAATAAGTAATGGTAAAATAAAATACAAATAAAATAAAGCTGTATTTTACTTAAAACTAAGACAATGAACAACAAATTACATCCTAATATAAATTAATAAAATTAAAAAAAAATAACATAAAATTCAAAACATTAAAACGTCCTGATATAGATTATATTACCCAATATTTTAAATTTTATTGTCGTCCCTTTTGACAATCCAATTTGTAAGCAGCCTTATATAATGGACACAATTTAAACTTAAAAAAAAACGACTCCATTTTTATTATAAGTGCAGCAGCCGGTAAAACTGAGAACGGGTTATCATAATTGAATGCGTCTACAAAAGTTTGTGTATGTGCCGTTGACCGTTGATGAGTTTCCTCGTTGGAGGGCAACCCTGGGTGCCGCAGTCCTGTCTTGGTGAAACTTAGAACGGGCTGTCGTAATTGAATGCATATACAAAATTTCGTGTCTGTGCTGTTGAACGTTGATGAGTTCCCTCGTTAGAAGCCAACCCTGGGTGTAGCAGCCATGTCATTGTGAAACTTAGAACGGGCTATCATAACTGAATACGTATACTAAATTTCATGTCTGTGCTGTTGACCGTTAAGGAGTTCCCTCGTCGGAACCAACCCTGGGTGTAGAATTAGGTCATGCTTACCATAAAAAATGCATTGTCATCGGAACTGAACCAACGAGTAAATTTGCATCTATATAAGATATTATTTCAAGAGTTCCTCTTGGATCCCAATATCAGAACAGTATTTTGATAAAAATGGGACCAATCTGGTAGTACATCCTTTAAAATAAAAAAGAATTTTACAAATCGGTTTATAAATGACGGACCTCTGAGGTAATAAACATTTTTTTAAAAATACAACTGAATTGATAACCACCTCCTTTTTTTGTAGTAGGTTAAAAATGAGTCTTACAAAGAGCATTGAAATATATAACTGTCAGATGTTATGATCAGTTAAATTACATATTTATTAGCATAATATTTTACATCTGCATTTTTCATAGCAGCGTAAAATATGATTTGCAAAATACGCGTGCTAATAGGCGGATAACATTCGTATAATTTCGCCTACCACATATTCGCTTTGAGATTCCATTACGTTTGTCGCGGTTTTGCCGTAGTGCGCGCGCTGCCGTACAAGCGCTGCCGAACTCGTTTCAAAATATGTTGCAATTAATCGTATTTCAAATTGCTCGACCACAACTGCGTTGCTTATGAAATGTGGTTATCGGCTTTTCGCAATGCGAACTGCCGAGTTTACAAATGAATTGTTCGAGTTAATTCGGCTGAAATTATGACGTGAAATGTGCTTGTTAAATAAATCAATAAATAATAAATCTATGGACAGTCGCCAGCAATTTGATGGTCCTTATAACGACTTTTCAAAAACCTTCCTATTCGTCTAAAGAAAATGCTAGCTTTGGAAATCAGAGCTGACCTTTTCCGATGGATTTGATCGTCCGTAACGAATAGGACACAGTTGGTTGTAGTAAAAGGTTTTCAGTCGTGTTTCCTAAAAAATCTCTCCTCAGAGTTCCCATTTAAGACCTTTTCTTTTTGCCTTGTACATAAACGACATTAAGATTGAGTATATATCTTTACATATAGCCTGATATACCCTGATACACATAGAATTACCAGCCTGGAACTCCCTCATGGAAAGTGCTAAGATACTCGAGTTTGGGCGAGAACCTGAAGATGGAGTCGAGAGATTTCCACTGGGACTGCCCGATGTAAAGTGCTAAGATAGTCGAGTTTGGGCTTATTTGTTTTGCTGTCACGAATACTTTCCATTACTTATGACCACAACGGTCTAAAAATGGTTCCGGGAGATTGCCGGGAGATTATAAAGCTCGTTTTTAAAAATCCTTTTTATCTTTTACTTTATTATTACATCATGTGGCAGTACTCAGACAGCCACCATTTCAAGTACTGACCACGCCCCACTCTGCTCAACTTTGGTGATCTGACAGAAAACAGTGTCAACGAGGCTACGGACGTTACATAATCGCGATAACTTCAGATTAACAGGTAAGTCCGTTATACTTCATACTGACCTACACTTAGACTGTTTACACAATTTGTCAACTAGAGCATGAAAGCTCGTACAAGTCTCGACAACTCGGTAACGCAATGTTATTGCCACTCGAAGGAGCAATGCGGCACAGTGTCGTTCCGTCTGCGTTCGTAGGGCGGCAAGTAACTCATAACTAGATAACTTTTACGTTAACAGGAGTTGGAGGATATTTTTCGAGAGCGGTGAAAGTTTTGTTCATTCTGTGTTCCGACTATCAGCTTCTGGAACGCGCATTTCTATGGCAACGGTGCACACTGCAGTTGTTAAAGTTCTTTGTCAAATAAGAGTATAGATACTCTTATTTGAGTTCGTATATTTGTTAAAAGTATTAAGTTCGTACGGTCCTTTTTTAAATAATGACACCTGCAAGTTTTACCAAGCACCAGTTTACAATGAGAAGCGGGTAAGAAAATCGCTAGTCAGCGGAGTGTTAGCGGCGCCTAACAACGGCTCAAAGCAGTATATCTACAGCAATCTACACTGCAATTTCTTAACAGCAACCAACTATCTAAAATGATTGTTCCTCGTGATTTGTGCCTTTGAGAAATACTTTTTAGCCAATAATGTTTCTCTAACGAAAAAGAGCCGTTCTCGCTTAAGTATGGTCATGTGTTAATAAGTTAATAGTAAACACACGTTTTTAAAAACAAGCTTTTATAAAAATGCTCTGTCCTGCGCCAACCCTGGGTGCAGCAGCCATGTCATGGTGTTACTTAGAACGGGCTGTCATAATTGAATGCTATATAGAATTTCTTGTATGTACTGTTGACCGTTGAGAAGTCCTCTCATTGGATGCCTACCCTGGGTGCGGCAGCCCTATCGCAGTGAAACGTAGAAAGGGCCATCATAATTGAATGCGTATACAAATTTTGTGTGTGAATCAGGTCATGCTCACCACAAAAATGCATTGTCATCAGAACTGAACCAACATGTAACAAATTTCAACTGCATATTCATATTCATATTAATTTTATTAGTATACTGGTATACAAGTCAGATACAGATTCAGAACATTCATACATATTAGCAAACAAACATTTTTTTTATCGTAAATAAAAGATAAAATAAACAAAACAAAACGAAGGAAAAACACAAGAATAATTTAAAAAGAAGAAATACAAGACAAAATGCAGAGATCATTAAATACTCTAGTAATATTCCTCCAGTGAGTAAAATACCTTATCTGTAAGGTACCTCTTAAGGCGTCTCTTAAATACGTCAAGAGATTGCGCCTGCCTAACGTGCTCGCTGAGTTTGTTATAAACCGCTGGGCCGGCGATATAGGCTAGCCTCTCCGACTTGGATAATGCATGACTTACCGAACGTAGCATGCTACGGGATCTTGTTGGATAGTGATGATGCAGACCATTCACTTCAAAATCGGCTAGATTTCTGCGAACAAACAGCGCTACTTCCATTATATAAATGGAGGGCAGCGTCATGATGCAGAGATCTCTAAACAGAGGCCTAGCTGGCGTATCAAGCTCCACACGCGCTATTGCGCGGACTGCACGCTTCTGCATGACGAAAGCCCTCTGCCTGTCGGCTTCTCGCCCCCATAACTCCGCGCTGTACGTTAGCAGTGAATGAACGTATACAAAGTAACACATGCGCAGCGCGGATAAATCTAGAAATGAAGCGATACGATAGAGTGCATAGCACGCTCTTCCCAATTTATCACATAAAGAATCAATATGTAGGTGCCATCGTAACTCATTATCAATTACGAACCCCAAGAAATTTGTTGAGGATACCTGAGTTAATTCTTCGTTATCGACGGTCACATGTATTTCGGTTTTAGTAGTCTAAGACTGAAATACATAACATTAGTTTGTTAATGTTAAGTATCAGGTCATTAGCGTCAAACCATGCACTTAACTCATTCAACACAAGTTAGGTATTGCTGGTTAACGATGGTATACTCTCGCTCTCCATTACTGCGCATGTGCCATCTGCGTAAAGTATCAGCTCAGCTCGCGATGTGGCAGATGTAATGTCATTCATATATATATTAGGAATATATAGGATAAGAGGAAGTGGTTCTAATTCAGCCTGTAAGATTTGACCTAAACAAACATTGAGTAAACAAAAGCTTTTAAAAATAATCAACATAATCGCCAACTCCCACCAGCAAGCAGCAAATTCATACAAGAGAACGGAAGCACACATAAAGGTTGCACATATCGCTGCTAGGAAAACAGTTTTTTCTATTTTCCCCAAGAGCAGCATGCCCTATAGCGCGCAGTCGTCGCTTTGTTCGCAAATACGGCGCCTCCAGCAGAGGCGCTGCGGAATTTGAATCACGCCCGTATTTTATTTTCGGGCAAAAAGGCTGTCCGGCCATATTGGCCCCTTTGTCGCTCGCTTAGTGGCGGAAATTGCACGAAAAGCTGTGCCGGTTTTTGCTTGCTTTTTAACGCCGAGCGTCAGCCGCTCGCATTGCGGTCATATTGTATGGGCGACTACGAGCGGCGAAGGTGCACACTGGCCCGTATTCCGTTTCTCACATGGGGTCTAAAAACGCGCTAAATCGACTCGTAATTTTGGACTGACGTGTTGGTATTCCCTTTCATGGGTCCTAACTGGAGCGTGCTTTTGTAGAGGCTATCAGGTTCTTAAATTGATGTTAAGCACCGTTTAGACCCTTTTTACACGACTGCCCAACAAATAATACAAAATTTTACTAAAATTCCAATTCCAGTGCAAGAGCCATGTCATGTTGAAACTTAGAACGAGCTATAATAATTGAAAGCGTATACAAAACATCGTGTCCTGTTGACCTTTGAGGAGTTCCTCGTTGGAAGCCAACCCTGGGTGCCGCAGTCTTCTCGGTGAAACTTAAAACGGGCCGTCGTAATTGAATGCATATACAAAATTTCATGACTGCGGTTAACCGTTGAGGAGTCCCCTCGTCGGGAGCCAACTCTGGGTGCAGCAGCCATGTCATTATGAAACTAAGAACGGACTATCATAACTTAAGAGTATACAAAATTTCGTGTCAGTGCTCTTGATCAGTCCCCTCGTCGGGAACCAACTCTTGGTGTAGAATCAGGTCATGCTTACCATACAAAGTGCATTGTCATCGGAACTCAACCAATATGTAATTTTTCAACTCCATATGATAATATTTGAGAAGATCCCATAATTTCTCTAGGATCCCATTATAAGAACAATATGTTGATAAAAATGGAAAAAATCTGGAAGTATATACTTTCAAATAAAAACAATATCGGTTGACAAATCGGTTTGTAAATGACGGAGTTCTGAGATAACAAATTTCCAATAGTCCAATTTCATGATATCTCTAATACTATACCACCTAAAAACTTACAGTAAATGGCTTATTTTATCTATTTAACACCCGTAATAATGGAATAATTTATTTTGATAAGGTTTTGTTTTGCTAATGTTAATAAAAAACACCACCTAATTATTTTTCTTATTTTTGTTGAGAAAAGCAGTTATTGGCGGACTCTTTTGTAGATTTATTTAATGCCGATGTCTTTGTAATTTATTTTTTCCACATATTATATCAAACCGTTTTGTCAGCGCACGCCGATAAAGCAACTCACCAGCTCACCTTTCTCTGACTTGTTTTAAAAATATGTGATTTCGTTTTGAGAACAAGTATTTATGAAAATAAAACATAGCCTATATCACTCGTCGATAACGTCGATTCTATTAGTGAAAGAATTTTTCAAATTGGATGAGTAGTTTCGGAGATTACCCCCTATATACAAATTTACAAACATACAAACTTATCAACTTACAAACATTACTTCTTTATAATATTAGTATAGATAAATCTAATCAGGAGGCAATACAATGAACCCTAAATATCTGACAGTTTTCCTAAGTTTTATTTTTCACATAAGCTCACTTTTTACTTCGAAAGAAATTTTTTATTTTATTTATTTATTTTAGAAAATTTACAAAAAATGCATAATATTTTACCGTTAGATTAACCGTTTATATAAAATAATGTTTTGCTTAGTTAGGTCATATTAAAGAAACATTTGCTCGATGTTAAACTAATCTCATTTCCTGATCCGATTATAATACACAAAAAAAAAACATATAAATGAGCTACAATTTTTTTTTAAATCATATTCTATATTTTGATCGCATGTGAGATAGTATATTTTATATTTGATTGTGATTACCTACAACAGAGGACAATTTAATAGCTCTTTAAAAATATGAAACACAAATGAAAAAATATCATTTTGTGAAGGACAATGAAGGAAGTGATTGTACTACTATTACTTACTGTGATGGGAGTCTCTGAAGAAGCTGAACTTGAAGGTTTTGTTAAAAACCTTGGAGAAATGAAGCTACCGAAACTCCCACAGCGCGGTTTCGGGAATTACACTATCAATATAAATTAAATTACAACTATAAATGTATATATTTATTACATAGCTATATATTTTATAAAATTGGTATATTTATGTATATATACAGGTGGTGGGTCCAAATAATTTATTTTAAAAAAAAAACTTCATTTCTTAAAATTGCATAAAAATATGCACATCTAGAGACGGGCCAAATTATCGCCTAGTTAGATGTGCTATTGGCAGTAAAGGTCATGTAAGATGTGTTAAACCTCCCTATATTAATTATCAAATAATTTAGTTTTTTTTTTATATATATATATATATATATATATATATATATATATATATATATATATATATATATATATATATATATATATATATATATATATATATATATATATATATATATATATATATATATATATATATATATATATATATATATATATATATATATATATATATATATATATATATATATATATATATATATATATATATATATATATATATATATATATATATATTTATATATATATATATATATATATATATATATATATATATATATGTATGTTCATAAAAATTTATATGAATATCATAAAATCAAAAATAGTTATGTAATGCACGGTAACATGCATATCCATGATACGAGAAATAAATGCCTTTACGTTTAGGTATCTCACCCATTAACTCAGGTATCTCACGAAATTCCATTGTCCGAATTACATATTATGCCTCAATTTTTAGAGTAAATCGCCAAAAAAACATAAAAACATTCAAAATTTTGTGGAAATTCAAGAAATAAACTAAGTCATATTTACTTAAGATATGATTTTATGACCTTAATGAATTTTAATATTTTTAATAGATTATACTTTCTGAGGGAGTTTCTAATTCTATTGATTTTAATCTCTTTTGTGATTAGCAAATTTATTCCAATTTCTTTAATGTATTTTCTGGCTCTTATTAAATTATATTTATTTCGATTGTTTACTTTTAATTGAATTATTTCAATGTTAATATTTTTGGATATTTTTTGATCGTTTATTTTATTTGTAAAATTTTCTATAATATTTAATTTTTTATAATATGATAATTTTATACATGTTGTTTTTAAATGTTAGTTTTATCATTAGGCAGCCTCTTCCCCTGACTACCAGTTTTGGCAGGATATCTCCATCTGGAATTAACCTTCAGGATACCTCCGAAGTCGCTTACGCGACCTCAACCTGTTGTATTACAGCGGTAATTCAGTTGGAATGTATCGCGTACCTGGGCGTTTTTTGCCGTAGTGCCACACGGGATCGAGTGTTCCAAGGTCATTTTAAGAGTGGCATGACAACAGGTGAACGTCCACAATAGGTGGTCTCCAGACCCCTTCAGCAATTAGTCAGAATGCATAACCGATTTGCATCGCCGACCGGTGCACAAACCGTTCAGTGGATCCGGGATGCAATCCCTCCGGGAGAAACCGGTTCAGCAGCTCTGAGACCTGAGACACGGAAGTCTTACCCAGGGTAGCCTTTCACTCGAGGAGGCTTCTGAATAGGAACTGAATCGTGAGTTGACCCGATCCGAGAACAAAATCGATCATGTGGCCCAGCTGAACATTTTATAGGAAACAGTACAGCTTCCAGACTCCCCCGACTGTTAGTCAGAATGCACAATCGATTGGCTTACGCCGCACTGTGTGCAGACCGCACTGTGTACGCCGCACTGTGTGCAGACCGGGAGCTAATGGGCCCATTTGGGAGCTAATGGGCCCATGATGAGGTGGCCACGTTGACCCATGTGTTCGGGTCGGTCACACTCACGGGTCAACACCCATCCGATGGCCTCCACGCATGGGGTGCGAACCTGGGTAGGACACTGGGTCAACCAGTCTCCCCTGGGAATCAAACCTCTGGCGCTCCTGGACGGTCTGCGCACGGAGCGGCGCAAGCCAATCGATTGTGCTCTCCGACTAACAGTCGGGGGAGTCTGGGAACTGTATTGTTTCCTATAGAGCGGGGGTGGTTGCCTACCTTATGCCGACTGCTCTTGAAATGACCATTGGCCATCCGATCCCGGTTCAGAGTCGGGCAAAGGACGCCTTGGTCCGCGATAGATTCGGTCCACACCGTTTCACCGCTTCGTAAGGGAGAGGACCGCGCAAGCGACCTCGAACTCGGAACCAACCGAGAGACCGGAGAAATCTGGTCACAATTGGAAGCAAGGGCGCGAGTGTCGGCCCGCCAGGTAACATACTGGCTATCTCGCGGTAAAGGCGTTGGCTTCTTGCGGGTTGTGGCGTAGCTAGACGTCGGATTCGTAATGTCCAAAGTCTTCTACGCTCACTGCACGGTCGATAGAACGAAGAATCGTTAAAACGTCCTGCGGTGACGGGTTCGCCCGTTGTGGTTGACATCTTAATATGTGTGCAGACCGTCCAGGAGCGCCAGAAGATTGGCTCCTAGGGAAAAATAGCCCAAGGCCAGAGTCCTACCCGGGCTCTCGCTTCATGCGTGGAGGCCGCCGGATGGGTGTTGACCCGTGAGTGTGACCGACCCTGAACAAATAGATCTTCGTGGCCAACTCAGCAAGGGTCCATTACCTCCCAAATTGTACAGAAGTATATATCTACCAGGCGGCCGGCTTTTAAAATATCGCCATGCACTATTCTGGCGGTCACTCATCCATGTACTGACCACGGCTGACGCTGCTTAACTTCAGAGATTTGACGCGAGCTATTGTTTCAACGCGGCTACGGATGTTACAACAGACGATCTGTCTGTTTCATTATGATTTTATTATATTTTTGTTGTTGTCGCATCTGTTACTACTGCACACATCTGTGGGTGTTATCTGTGGTGGAGCCCACCGCGTAGTTTGGGTTGCCGCTATGCCTGTTCCGAGCTTCGGGGGCTCCTCAAAGAGAGTTGGAATTCGGCTAATTTGAGTTGGAGTTTGGGCGGCTGCCGCGTAGGGCGGACGGGCTGAAAGTTAACCGCCGGATAACTCGCCCAACTTCTACGCTTCGCCTTGTCTGGTTAATTGCGTTATTCTTCCAAATAGTGGGCTCCCTCGGTGGTGGATATTATTGGCCCTACGATTGATACAACTGACAGCCTGAACCTAATAACTTGGGATTGGAATGTCTGCGTTGGGGCTCCATTAACCGACCACCGCCTTATCTCCTTCGTTATCGGTAAATCCGTTCGCGAATTTCCCTAAACATTTTCTGTTAGACGTAGACATGGCTTTGTTGCGCAACACTTACTACCAAACATCTGTTCTAGTTGAGAAGCCAGCGACAAAAAAAGTGCAGGAGTTTTTGTAAAAAAATATGCTTTCAGATCAGACAGAATTTAACCATAGAATGATGGAGTACAGTCAGCAGGCTAAATTCCGGGACACCTGGCGTAGGCGTACTAGGATAGGAGTAATTTTAATTAGTACCCGCGAAGTGTTTTGACCAGCTGAATATTCATCAGTAGACAGTGGATGCAATAAAGAACTCGGAACAAATAGTCAGACTAGTTAACAATAGAACGGGTTGCATCAGCATTTATTTATTTGTTTATTTATTTATTTATTTATTTGTGACAACTTGGTAGAGATTTAACAGTGAGATCGTACAGATATGATTTGTAAGTATTTATATAAGCCATAAAAAAATGAACACAACCCATACGATCATTCTAGACGAATGCCCAAATAGACCAAACAGCCTGTATCTGGGCATACTAAATATATAGCCTTTGTTTTTGAGTAGTACTGACGTTTGACTAGTACTGACTAATAGACTACTTTCAATACTAACACTAAGATAATGGCATAAAATAGTACACATATTAATACAAATATATATATATATGATAAATGGTTACTCATTACTCAATACAAATCACAAAAATGAAGTCCCTGCAAATAAGCAGGTACATATTTGTCGGTAATTATTACGCATCGGTCTAATGTGTCGCGCAATACAGTGGCTCGATAATATAATCGCGCCTTTTCTAGTACCCAGTGTCCCGGAGTCTAGCCTGCTGACTCTACCTCTGACTCTAGCCTGCTGACTCTAACCAAAATACTGTCTGATCTGAAAAAACAGTTTTTACAAAACTCTTGCACTTCTTTGTCGCTGCCTCTTGGCCTATTCATTTCGCGTCACCGCGCAATGCTATTATAGATAATAATGTCAGTATATAGTATATCAGTATATTAGTTAGTATCAGTATATTAGTATCAATTTATAGATCTGGTATATTAAACTGGACAGATACATATTAAACAATGAAAAATTCTGCGAATATCAGTCATTCCAGATTTATTAGAACAAATTTATTTATTTATCAAAGAGCTCATAATCTTGAATATTGAGTGCTGTCCTGTGAGGATAGTTCGTTTCAAAAAGGACCAAGATTCTCATAAACGTAATGAACCTAGATTAAAACGAAACCTAAAATATGGCATCTAGTAAAAGAAATATGGCGTTTAGAATTTCTATACGAAATAAATCTTGAATAATCATAAAATTCACGGACAAGATATTAGTCTTCATATGAACCTGTAAATGGTCCGAGGAACATAAATATACGTCTAAATACAAATAATGAAGTATAGATCGAGTCGTATTGTGTACTAAACCAGTGCGTTAATCTTATTCTAAACTTGTAAACAAGCATTGTAATAAGTTAATAGTAAAAACACATGTTTAAAAACAAGCTTTTATTAAAACGCTCTATCCCGAGCCTGCCCTGGGTGCAGTAGCCATGTTTTAGTGGAATTTAGAACGGACTGTCATAATTGAATGCCTATACAAAACTTCGCTTCTGTGTTGTCGACCGTTGTGGAGTACTCTCGTTGGATACCAGCCCTGGGTGCAGCAGGCTGTCGCGGTGAAACTTAGAACGGGCTATCAATAATTAAATGCGTATATAAAATTTCGTTTCTATGCTGTTGACCTTTGAGGATTCGCTTCGTCGGGATTCAGCCCTGGGCGAAGCAGCCATACCATGGTGAAACTTAAAACGGGCTATTAAAATTGAATGCGTATACAAAATTTCGTGACTGTGCTGTTGACTGTTGAGAAGTCCCCTCGTCTGGAGCTAATCCTGGGAGCAGAATCAGGTAATGCTTACCAAAAAATGCACTTCCATCAAAACTGAAACAATAAATAAAATTTTAACTTTATAGGATAAGAGGAAGTGGTTCTAATTCTGCTTGCAAGATTTGACCTAAACAAACATACTGACAAACATTGCACTGTAAATAAAAGCTTGTAAATATGCAGGCGTAGACAGTTCTACGCTTCTACTTCCGTATCTGTTAACACTAGGAGGCTCATAAATAACGTTAGATTTTCTTGCTCCGCCGCGCCGTTTAATTTACCTTTATTTCATATTACATTTCGTTTTTCTCATCCGCCGAGACAGACGACCCAATTTAATTACCATTCATTATAATATTATATGGTATTAAATTGGGCAACTCAATCAGACGACTTGGCAAACCACCCGAGACGGCGAAATGCAGTTGGCGCTGATAGCATTGACGGCTAAAATAAAATAAATGTATTTTGTCATCTATAATAATATTGTTAATGAATGTTTTTTATATATAGGACCAATTGATTATATAAACCCAATAACTTAACCACTGATAAGAATTAGAACATTGGTTTCGACTATCGCATTTTTTTGTAAAGGCCTGTTATATCACAGAAATAATACCATTATAATTAATGATAATACGGGGTTAGAATGCCGTCTGCGAGTATTAGTCAATCTAAACATTAAGGTGCGTAGTAATTACGTATTAAAACCTGTATAACAAATAAAAAATTCACATCCTTATAAGATTATGAATAATCTATACTAATATTATAAAGAGGTAAAGTTTGTGACGTTTAGGAAGTAATCTCTGGACCTACTAAACCAATTTTGATTTTTTTTACCAATAGAAAGCCACATTATTTCTGAGTGTCATAGGCTATATATTAATCCAAAAAATTAAAAGACTTTTTCGTGGTAGTCGGATTTGCAAAGTAAGTCGGAGAAAAAACGGTCGAACGGAAACGTTTCTATCTAACGCTGCCTTAGCGATGAGAGATATATGATTAAGTTCTAGCGAAAAGTTGTAGAGCTTGATAATGCCTACAAAAAAATCAACTACAGCATATGTCTAACTTTTATATTTAAGTCACAAAAAGTAGTATTTTATATTAAAAATATAATTTAAATCGTTAGGTCATGTTTATTGGTCATATTATAAAAAATTATGAATTCTTATCAAAACAAGTAAATCAATCGTCTCAAGTGTTTAAAATAAAAGACTTTTCCCTTTTACTGCATATACTTTCCCTTTTACTGCATAAATAATTAAAGGGATAATACGCTCAGAAATAAGACACTCACAAGAAGACACTCACAAATACCGTTATTATAGTCAAATTGGCATGCAAATATACATAAATATGCAGTAAAAATATAACCCTTCTTTTAGCAGTAGGGAAATAAATCATAGCACTCAGTACTAACCGAACCACACTCATAATTTAATCACAGGTAAAAAGATTTACCGCCCAACGAAGTGGGCACGGGTCAGCTAGTATTGAAATAATAAGAGCTATTATTTCAAAATTCATTTGTTACTATATTATTTCTTTATGTCGTATAGTATTTAAAGCGCCATTTACAGTGGGCAAAGAAGGTCGACCTATTGAACATATTAATAGTACATACGTGGGGCAAAATGAAAGTTTTTTAACATCAACACTTATAATAAAAGAAATAGTAAACCAATCACGAAAATTTGAACATTGAACTCACTGGAAATATTTTACTTTTTGACTTGCGAGATTATCATTTGTTTTCTTTGCGGCGTCGGTTTTAAAAATTGCAGATTGCAGATTGGTACGTCAACAATTGCTTGTCCAGAGTCTTAGAAATGTTCTCTAAAAACGTACTCGAAGCAATGTAGTCCTTCACCACAATAACGCGTCGGCAAATTCCGCTAAGGTATAGGAAGCGTATTTGAAGGCGTCAAATGTAGACACATCCACCATACAGACCAGACCTCGCATCTTGCGACTTCCTTTTGATTCCTAAAATTATAGACAAACGTTTTACGAGCCCTGAATGCGTTGCACGAAGCCATTTAAGAGCCCCCTAAGGAAGACTGGTCCAATTGCCTTTTTGCAATGATTCCAGCGAACGTAAAAAAATATAAATTGAGAGGGAATATACTTTGGAAAACAATAAATTTATCATTAGTCTTATATCTGGTCTTATTTCACAGAACCCAGAAACTTTCAGTATGACAATAATAATAATAATAATTAAACGCTTTATTTGCTTAAACAAAAAGGCGAGCTTATTGCCTAAAAGCAATATCTTACAGCTAACCTTAACCTAGTGGAATAACATGTTACGCGGTAAAAAAAAAGAAAAATTAATTAACATTTAAATTCAGCAGGAAAAACAAAATAATAAATTTAATAAAAAACAAACAATATACCTATAATGACGCAGGGGACGCAATAGGGAAGAAAAAATAGGGAAAAATAAGGAAAAGTTCATGAGCGTGGGTTCGAGTGTTCTTTGAGCCTGCGTTTAAAGCAAAACAAACTGGGTGCTATCCTTATACGCGTGGGTAAAGCATTCCAGAGACGGGCTCCCCGTACAGAGAAGGAGTGCGAGTATGACCTAAGTAAAATATTTTTTTTTTTCAACTTTCTACATGTTACATGTTGCATCTACATCTACACTTTGCCCTTTGTAGTAACTTTTGTTTGTTAAATTTTAGTATGACGTTGATCAATCTAATACGCTATATAAAGGTAATAACTAACCAGCAACAGCTTATTTCTAACCAGCAACAGCATATTTTATGGTGTGGATTACTGTCTGGTTGGACAAATTACGGAAACGTCAAGCACTATATGAATTGGCTTTATCGTTTCCATCTGTATTTAGAACGTGTACGTGAGCTTTATATTAACGACTTTGGGACGGGTAGATTGTACATGACGGATAACTTCACGGTACCCTTATATATTAATTTTAGGCAATGTAATTCGTGTACAAATTTATAAGTTAACGGGGGATCTCCACGGGGTAGGGGGGGGGGGGGGGTTGTAATGGTATTTAGACACTAAAGTTAAACAAATTATGCTGCAAGAGAAAATAAAAGTAAATATTAGAATAAACTTGTTATTTTAAGCCGATTAAAATTTTAAAAAACAGATGCAAAACACTCACAGTCTCAGAAATAAATGAATTTTAAATTTAACCCTTTGAGTTTGATATAACAAACTTTGGTTAACCCTTTGAGTTGAGTTAACAACATTTATAAGGCGGTTTAAAAAATAATGTGAGAAATAAACGTTGTTTAAGCTTAAGGCTCCCTTCCGAGTTGACGCGACTAAAAATTTAGATATTTTCACAATGCCACGCGCCCGCGCGCTATCGATATATACATAAAGATGTATAGATATACCGCGGCGACAAGGGAATACCTCCCACCGTTGGCAGTGGCCAATTACCAATGACGATTTCGGCTTCGCGCGTCGTCTAATATAGTCGATTTGGCTTTTCAATTATAATATAATAAATTATCAAATGAATAGTCTTTTATGAGGTAAAAATTAGATTGCAATAATGAAATAACTTAAGATCACTGTTTTTTTGTATCACTCAAAAGTATCTTTAATAAATAGAATAAAAATAATGTTTGGCCATAACATTTCTGGAAATTACGTAATTTCCAACATTTTTATCTTATATTTTTTGTATGGAAATTCCAAAAACTGTCTTGGTACTATGCAAATATACCATACGCTGGTGTAAACAGTATTTTTAATATTGAGAATCATCTCTTGGTTTTTCAAAAACTGAAGACAAATCTCGCTCGTTTTTATTTTTTTGGAAAACAGTAACAGAATAAAGATAATTTTACAATTAATATGGAAATAATTTAACAATTTAGTTTTGGCGAAATGATAGCTTAACCCTTCCAATCGCGAAGTAAAAATTCAGCTGTCACTTACGCCGGCGACATTTTCGCTTGTAAATTCGGCGCAAGTAAATGAACTTGAGTAAAACGACTATAACTTGTAAACCACTATACGGATCATAAAAAGAATAACTGTAAAATGATCGCATTGAACTTTGAAATATAAAACATTGTAAGATTGACTCGTAAAACAATTAAGATAATAATGAATAAATATTACAAAGTTGCCGAACTGAAAAAAAGTCGCCTATTCAAATAATTTCGATGTTTTTATCACAAAATACGTAAAATATGCAAAAATTGTAAATACAGTTATGTTTTTTATTAAATACTTTACCAAGAATTATATTTTGTTTTACTTATTTGCATATAAAAACATTTAGTTACTCAGCCAAGAAAAAATCAATGTATTCTCCGAATGTCCGATGTCTCATGTCAAATTTGAAATCAAGTTGAATTGAGCAAAATATAGCCAATTTTGTGATTATATACGATGTAAATCAAATAATAGCTGTTTCATAAGCGAATTAAACGAATATTACGTCATAATTCGCTATTTTTCGTCATAATTCGGGAAAAGAAACGAACATTTTTTGCAAAGCTAACGTCAGACTATTTTACACGATAAATCGTGAAAAAAAGCAGATGAGCTGTCCCAAATTAGAAATTCTCTTTCAGATATCTTCCTAGAATGCAAATCACTTACGGTTTTGCAGGAAATAGCACAAAAATAACACGAAAATCACGAAATCACAGAGTTGAACAACGGCCGCACGGCGGCTCGAAGAGTCGCGGCGGGCGCGCGGCGGGAGACTAGCAAAAACTGATTATTGTAAGAAATTATTGGCTAACAGTCGTCGACTAGAGTTCGACCGTTCGACTTTTTCGATATCGCATACTTTATACGCGGATAGGATCGCAATTCGAGTAATAAATCGCATTTTACGCAGCGCGGAGCGCCCAAACCAAAATTGATTAGCTCAAATCTTAGCGTTTGTAAGCGTCTAACCAAAAATGGTTAACTCAAATCGGAAGGGTTAAGGACCGGGCTTTTAAAATCCAGCATAATTGTATTAATTTTTTTTAACGTGTTTTCACAACCAGGCCACAAAATTATGCTTCATATAGCTTTTAGCCGCCACGGCCGGCACGACCTCTTAACCGAGTATTGACCACCCGTTGAACAGAGCTTGGCAATGTGTGTCTCTTAAAATGCCGTTAGCCACCAGATGGTCTCAGTTTAAGAGCATTTTAGGCTAGTAAAATGTCCGACGCTCAACAAAAAGCTGATATTTTGACGTTTTTGCTTCGATGCTTTTGGGTTTGAAAGTAAAAGAGTCATTTGGTTGACATCTGTCAATTAGACAGATATTCGTAGCCGATCGTTTTTGAAATATTCGTATGAATTTGGGAAAATAAAATGATATCGAAGCTTTTCGTAATGCGCTTGATGAATGTATTTATATAGAGGACTTAAAAACAATTTATATAAAAGACTTAAAATGTATATTATGTACTAGTTTATCTGTTGATTACTCGTACGCATTTAATTTTTCTCTCCGGATTTATTCCCCACATAAAACCAATTTTAAAATTGAGGGCATCATATAAAAACCAATAATTACGAAATTCATTAGTCCGTAGTTTTCGGCGCGATCGTTCGCTCCGAATTGCTTGGACAAAAACAGCCGCAACCGCATTTCATTTCAGCGCATTGAATTGAAATTAAAAACAAATCAGGGCGCTGTAAAACAATCGCCTAATGCAGTGGTCGGCAAACTTTTTCGTCAATGAACATTACAAAGATAAAAAGAAATGGGAGCCAAATCTGTTTTTAATTTAGTAAACCTTTATTTGTTTTAGACTTTTATTTAATTTGGGAACACTAAATAAAACTTGATTTCATACTTAACCCTTCGAGTAGCGACTTAATGGCAGACAGCGGCAATTTATTGGAATATCTTGCAGTATCGCCAGGCTAGACAAAAAGTACTATAACTATGGAACTAATATAGCGATCATAAAAATAATATCTGTACAATGATTGCATTGAAATTTTGAATATAGAATATTGAAATCTCATTTTGTAAAACAATTACATAATTATGAATAAATATGAGAAATTCGAAAATGTGAAAAAAAACTCGGCATTTCAACTTGTAATTGTCTTACGGAAAAATACGGAGCCCTATTTAGAAATTGTTAATACTATCGTGATTCTTATTAGATTCGCTATCAAAGATGATATTTCGTTTTGCTTATTTACATACAAAAATATTTAGATATTAGCTCATAAAACCAATAAAAAATTTGATGATTTCTCGAAAACAAAAAGAAAAATGATGTTTGACAATGGAATTTTACCAGAAATATCCGCAAAATGATTCTAGCGGCCGTCTATGTATCTATGGTAATAATGAGGTATTTACTATGGATTTTAGGATGCATTCGAAATAGAAAATAATATTACTGTGCGCTCCGGGAGCAAGCCGCCAGTTTTGGTCGTTACGTAGCCAACAGTGTTCTGATGTGCAACCGAATTTGGTCGTAACGTAGCCGAAGAGTTAAAAAAGATTTCATTTGTTTTTAAAAAATACTAGGAAAATAAAGCATCCATAAATTTATTCTATGGTAATGGCTGACAAAAATCCGATGCGAGCGATGTCATTACATCTTCTTGGAAAGTTTGAGTATGTCAGGCTTGTATGTTGTTGTTTATAATTTTAGGCGCGATTCCAGGTTTTCATCAATAATACGACTTCTCAATTTACTCTAATTAAATCACATGATTGAAAAAGATTGTACGCATGAATATGTAGAACTGAAAAGGGGTAGATAAGCAAACGCGAGTTTTGTCGGCCGATCATAAAAGTCAGGAATACTATTCCAGGCGTTGAACATGACCATTTCGTTCTTCTCCAAATCTTTCAAAAAGACCAAATGTGTTGTGAATTAAGTGCACATTTGTTCTTTTACAGTATTTCCAAATTAACACAAAGACGCTCAATTTTAGAGCTGCTAGGGGATATTTGTGCCAGAGCCGCGTTTAAGGGGAAAAAGAGCCGCATGCGGCTCGGGAGCCGCACTTTGCCGACCGCTGGCCTAATGAATAGGCTGTTTTGTTCCAAGTAGTTTGTGGATAAAGTTTGTTGAATAATTACTTCGTTTTGCATAGAAGAGAAGGCTACGCGGAAATAAGTTATTGATTTTTACTTTTCCAAAAAAATATTTTTACATGAAGTACCTATATACGAGCAGCATACTGGATACAGGCAGTGCTGCATATTGACTAGATAAGTTTTGATCCTTAATTGAAATACTTCGATATGCCATTATTGGCATGGAATAATTTCCACGGTTTGGCATGCATTTTCGTACATTGTATTATTGGCGTATTACTATAGTATTTGAATTATTGTAGTATTTGATTATGTTGTAATATTGTATTGTATGGTATATTTGTGTTTTCAAGTTGTAGCACTGTAGTGTTATAGTAATTTTTAGTTACCTGTTTTTTTTCACTGATGATGTTTGTATGACAACACATTTCAGTCGCCTATGTTTAGTTTACAATCAATTTGTAATAATAACGAACGTACTTGTCTACTGTCATAAATTGATCATGTACTACTTTCCTCACAAAATATATCGTGTTATACCAAGTATACAGTAGTATTGTCTGCGGGCAAAAGTAAGAATAAGGGTTTTCTTCGCATCGCCACATTATGAGATACAAAGAATCCAAAAAGATTTTTTTGGAAAATGTCTATATGTTTGCATTTGTATGTGGACGTGTGCATGTGACTGTTTGTTTGTGTGTATGTAGTGTGTCTTTGTGTCTGTACCTAATGTACCCCAAACTATTACTACTAAAACTCGTAGACGATACCCGACTCAGTTTTTATAATAATGCAACTTTGACATTTGTTTCTCTGAATATGATATACTATTTTCATCACCACGATTACCACAACTGATCATAAATCCACTCTTAACCAGTTTTTTACTTTTTCAATATTTCGGAATGCATATTTGATTTATAAATGAAGTTACAGCATATTTGCTGTATAATTTAGTAAATCAGTACAACTTAAGGCGACATAATACCTGGGAACGACCATATCTGAAGAATTTTTGTTTTTTGAGTATTTTGAAAAATATAAGTATTTATTTTAAAAAGTTTCTAAGTTCTCTTTCTTGATTAGGAACCAATTTAAAATTTGGACTCAAAAAAGTTGCTCATTGTATTGGACATTAAGGCTTTAAACTGACTTCGAAAACTTTCAGGCGCGATTATTCCTACAATGTAAGCGGTGAGTGTTTTATTATAATTTCATTATATTGACTGGTTAATTCTCTAAGGCAGCACTTAGCCCAATTTTTTATATAGGCCCTAAATTAATAACAATTAGTTAAGACGTGAGAGCGCTCTGAGAGTCACGATAAATATGCTTTGCATTAACACCCTTATACCACCACTCCGTAAAGATAATTATTCTATGCTAGCGCTGCGATAGACCGTTTAGTATGCGTCTGGTCCTCGGCGCGAGCAGACGTGGAATCTGTGCTTGACGCTTCGTTAACGCTGGATTTTTATTGGTCAAACCCTACAAAATTGACCCCGCCTATTTTTTTGCGTGTCCGCCCATTTCGGATATTTTTCTGAGGTCTCATGTCGCCTTAATATCCTGTAGCAGAATTCCTTTAAGATACCCTTCGGATAATATGAAATCAATCAGTGTCCCAAGGCCTCATACCTACCCCGGGAGGCGAAACCAAACAATGAGAAAATATTAACAAGCTGGCCCTTTCACACAATTTACGATATCGAGCACGGAACTTGGAGCTTATTACCTAATAAGCAAGCCTTCTTTTACGACCTTGCGAGGATAAAATGTAACCCGAGATAACGCCGTGTTATTGGATTACTTTGTGTAAGTGCTTTTATTTTGTTTGTGGTAATGGTCCCTCATAACGGCATATCAGCACATTAATAAGTACACGAGATTATGAGAGCGCAATAAAAGGCATGTACGATCGTATGATGCGATGCGTACAGAGATATACAGAGGCTGTGCCTATATATTTCGTACTGGCTTAACGAGATGGGTATTAAAACAGGGAAAAATAAATTGCTGAACGGAATATAATGAATTGAGTGCCACCGTGTTTTAACCCTCTGTCAGGCGCACCTCTGTTCTACCTGCATTCGGGCGCAAGAGGCCGAGCAGGCACAGGTTTAAAAATGTCCACTATTAACTACAGCAGAATTCCAACTAACCGAATCAAATAGAACCGGACCCCATTCGGATATTCAAAAATTCGGATAATTGTTGTTGTATGTATGTTGTTGTTGTATGTATGTTGTATGTATGCTGTTGTATGTTGTTGAAAATAAGTTAACAACTGTATGTATGTTGAAAATGGAGAAAAAAATGTAAAGAAAAAGAGCCAGCCGTTTCTTACCTTAAGATACAAACAACCAAGCTTTTCTGCTAATAACTAAGCTTTTGCTAAGTTTCAGCTAATAACTTAGATTCACAAAGAATCGAACCCGAAAATAGGTTTCCTATAGAACGTTGCTCCAAAAACCACTTGAAAATGGCATCTCCCAAATCTTTGTTTGTTGCTGGCTTCATTGATTTTCTTAAAGGACTTTCATCTTCGTTCTCAAGCATTGACACGAATTTAAAACTGTTGATTTGCTCGTTTCCGTCTTAATTTTTTTCCTTGTCAATTTCGGATAATCAGCGATTCAGATAGTCGGAGCTCGAATAACTAGAGTTTTCTTGTACCAGTATTACCATCAGCTTTCCAAAATAATTACTGCCGCCGCTCTGGCAGGGAGTGTCAAGTAAAAGATTCCTTCCTGTTCCTGTCATATCAGGTGCTTCCGACGAAGGGCAAAAAAAAAAGATAAAAAAAGCTGTTAAGAAAATTTGAAGAATTGTGCGCCACCAGCGTATTTTAAAGAAGAGACACGGAAACTAAATTTGCTACATCTAGAAAAAAAACTACAAAAACTAAAGCTGCTTTCGATTTCGTTTGCAAATTTTTAAATACCCTTTCGTTATCTTAGCGCAATATGCGGACGTGTTATCGCGGTGAAGGACGATATTTTTTTGAGGTCGCTTTTCGCGAACTTTTTCAGTTACTTTGGGCAAGCAAGTGTTGATCTACCAATCTGCAGTCTTTACTATGCTTTTCAAGCGACTTCATTTCATTGACAAGACAAGCATTTTCTTAAAGGTGATTCGAATTTTCATAAATTTAGTTAGCAAAACTTTAAAAGGAAAATGCCACTCTGCCGATTGGCTTTTTCTTTCCGATTCAAAGCAGTGCAATCAGGATTCGTCACCTGTCGCCATATTATAGATAGCCAATGATTGCCCTCCATTACACATTGCTATCATTTTACGAAACCAATCTAAACGCAGTCGTTTCTGGTGTTCTGTCAAATAATGCGGTATGCATCGAGTGCAAAGCGTACGTACCTTCGGATACAAATGTAAAATTTTTTGTACTTGACTCATGATGTTTCCGCTCCGAAGCGGGACGATCGGAATAGTTCGGGAAATTTCGGACACACTCGCAATGCAAAACGGACGGTACCGCGGCGAGTGTCGTCGGGCAGTACGTATTCGACACGACAAGGTAACGTGACTGCGCGCGTCCGCCGGTTCGTGCCCAAGTGCTCGCGCAATTCGCGCAGTTCGTGCCAAAGCGCAAAAGAACAATTGTAGGGGTGCATCGATCATCACATCAGCAGAATAGACCTTCAGATCAACCTCCAGTCTCTTCACCGCACATATACAAGGTTAGAGCACCTATACCATCTCTCTTCCACTCCCATCTCTACGTTGATGATGTCACTTTCCGGCGAAAACATTTTTGGTCCTTCGAGCCGGATAGCCAATGTCCAATTCAGTACGAATTGGCTGACGAGTAATATTTTTGTCAGTAGCTATCTATCAATTGACGTACCTTATTTATATTAGGTTCGGTAACAGCAATCGCTGGTCGCTTCACGTGCATCGTCATAGAGATGAGTACGTCTAGGTCTAAACTCACTGAGTCACGCATACACAGAGCTACGAGATAAGGCTTCATCGTCAAATGCCAATTGAAGTCTCTGGTAACTGTCTAACTGACCGTAGCGAAAATCGTAAAAAAACGTAGCGCGAAGATTTTCTTGAGTTAAATTCACTGTAATTCCGAAACACAATTTTAAAAACGACGCGACAATGAAAAATAAATGACAATCTCGCAAAGTCAAAAACTAGCATGTTCCCAGAGAGTTTTGTTTTCAAATTTCGTAATTGGTTTTTTTTATTTCTTTGATTATAAGTGGCCGGTTCCATAAACTTTTAGTATGCCTCAGGTAGATCATCGTACGAACTTTAAATTTAAAGTACAAACTATAATAGTCTCTATGCGGGCTTGTCAAACTGAACGCCATGAGCAAACATGCCACGTATCTAAGTAGGTACGCGTACCTACCAACGTGCTGATGTTATGTTATGTTATTCTGTTGTTTTCAGATTTAATTTTCAATTTTAATTTATTTTATAGTAAGTAATATTGGTGAACAATTTACTATGAAATAAAGACCATATTAGATACATATCATTTATAATTAATAATGACGAAATTGACAATATCTATGTGATAAAACTACAAACACTGCAAATCGGGATGCTCTCAGATCTGTCAGACTTGGTTTTCAGTATACCCCGAGGTATTAGTAAGTGAGAACACTTTTTATAGTGCAATGCCAGGATGGACTTACTATCACAATGTCATATTTACTAGTGAACGCTGCGAGAATTGTCACAAATCTTCTTCTGAATATCTACATATGTGAAATTTAGTATATACACTATAAATACTTATATTAACACATGAAAAGCTCTAATGGGCTCCCTACACGGCCAACATTACTTGTTAAGCACGTGAATTTTTCGTTCTTGACATGCAATTTTACCGTCTGGTAATAAGCTTGATGGCTTGAAATGTAAACTATGTACATGCTGTGGACGATGTAAAATATAAATTTATATTTTTTCAATGTTTGTCAAGCTTTGATTGACCGTCTAGAGAAATGCTTGTCAATCAACTCACATCTAAAGGTCTCAAACCTTCTGATTTTATGGCATTTCTACTGATAACGTCCTACCAAAATGTAACGAATTTTCACGATTTCTGAAAATACAAGGAATTTCCAGATTAGATTAAAGACATTTTAAGATTGAAAATAGGTTTAAAATAGTTTTCCGTTGCGTTACCAATGATTGGGGGTTATAATTTTAGCGATGCCAAAGTAGCCCCTTAGCGCAGTCAGGTACGTGTAGAGAGTCGATGACCACGTTCACGGCGAATCAATGGCGGCGGTCACCGGAGAAGAGCGACAGAGGAAAACACATCAAGCTGTTGTTCGGCAGATAGTTTAATTGATACTGTCGGACGGGTCAGTGTGCGAGCCCGCACGGCTTTTACATGATGTGCGTTCGTAAAAGTTACGTGACAATTGTATCTGACTCCATGAATTCGTCGGTGGCAATTATTCCCGCGGGAAATTTTAATTGCTTTCTGAAGGGACAAATACAATATAACCTGTGACGTAGTCTCGTAGTCTGGCAATTTAATAAAGAATAATTAATTTTTGATATTCTAATATATTATAACATCTGGACAAAATTAGGCATTCATCCCATCTTTCCTCCCATTTCTTCTGAAAATCGCCTGAAGGGCAGACCATCGAAACCTTTGTCGGCTGCTGATAGATGAACTCAATCGACATACAACTATGTTATTTCATGGACTCTTCGGTCTGAGGATTAGTCAGAGGTCAAATTGAGCAAGATATTGAGGAATTTCTAGAGCATATCAATTGATTGCTGCTGTGATGCTCTTTCCAACCGTTTACGATTTATATATTTCGACTAGGTTTTACACGATTGTAAGCCGCCATTGTGTTGAAATGTATTTAATTTCTATATCAAGTCAATACACTTCCAATATAATAAATCAACAGAATTGTTTTATTCAGTGAATTACATGTATACACCCAAAACTTTGAATTGAGATTATAACGAGCGAGTAGCTTCAATATGTTAAAAGTAATACTTCGTGAAAGTTTCCAAATGCGACGAAACGATCACAAAATGGCAGGGCACCCTAATTTTTTCCGCATGTTATACAATCATTCCCCCCTCCCCAGTGCGTAATAGAAATTCTTAGATTCTTCGTCTGATTATATAACATGGACTCACTCGATTATAGGCGCCTCCAACATGATACACGATATACAAGATTATTAATAATAAAATAGACATTCATTCTGTTGGCAGAATCTCCTACCGAATCCCAACTAATAACACCAGGGCTAGCGATTTATTTTATCTACCGAGATTCAATACCAATTATTGTCAAAATATGTATTTTTATAGAGCACTTCGATCATATAACCTAAACTTTCAATGTTTGGATATTTTTAATTTATCTTCAAATACTTGCTTCGAAGAAATTAGAAATACGATAAACAGCCTTCGGGTTTGATTGGTATTTCTTCGTCCGTTAGGTACGTAGGTTGTGGTAATGGTTACAAAACACAAATTTTGCGTCTGTGCTGTTGACCGTTGAGAAGTTCCCTTGTCGGGAGCCAACCCTGGGTGCAGAAGCCATGTCATGGTAAAACTTAGAACGGGCTATCATAACTGAACGAGTATACAAAATTTGGGGTCTCTGCTGTTGACCGTTGAGGAGTTCCCTCGTCGGGAGCCAACCCAGGATGTAGAATCAGGTCATGCTTACCATTAAAATAAATGAATTGTCATCGGAATTGAACAAACATGTAAATTTTCAATTTCATATGATAATATTTGAGGTGTTCCCTCAATTCCTCATGGATCCCATCATCAGAACAGGATTTTGATAAAAATGGTACCAGTCTGTAGGTAGGTATATTCTTTCTATTGAAAAAAGAATTCCAAATCGGTTCATAAATAGCAGAGCTTTGAGGTAACAAACATAAAAAAAGATACAACCGAATTGATAACCTGCTCCTTTTTTTTAAGTCGGTTAAAAATGGCACTATAGAATCAATCAAGAAAAATTTCAATGCATTAATTCTTCTTCAAATATCAAAATGAATAACGTAAATAGTAAATACTTAAAAAAAATATTGTAATAAAAATAATCATGAAAGTTAAAAAAAAATATACGGGGTGTTATTACAGCAAGGGCTTTTTTTCTGTGGGTGAATCAGTACAACGTAGTAAGCAACTTTTGATAAATTTTTTTGGAAAGAACCAAAAAAACTAGGTAATAAGTCGTAAATAAACAATATCAGCGACTTTTTACCAACCGCTAGATAGCGTATCGTGATCATAGCTTTTCATAATATTTAAAAATAAAATTAAAAAAACAAATTTTCAAAAAAAGAAAATCAAAAAAAAAAAGTTTATCAAAAGTTGCTTACTACGTTGTATTGATTCACCGACAGAAAAAAAAGCCCGTGCTGTTCTAACATCCCGTGTATTGTCAACATTCCTAATATAATAAATGTAGTTCTTGGTAGGAATATTATGGATGTTTTTCTTAAATTAAGCGTTTCCCAGATCGCTAACACGCAATGGAATCTTATTGTAAAAAAGTTTGAACTTATAACTGACCGAAACCTGATAAACGACCGATTCCTGATAACTGACCGGTTTTAAATGTCGATTAATAAAATGTTGTAAAACATTCATAACATTGGCCAGTAGGTTAATGTCATAAATTTGTTTTACCCCTATGAGAGAGTCACGGCTTTCAGTACGGACGCAAGTGCGTGATAAAGTTAAAGTTCGCTTCAGGGAGTTTGTTTAATTAAACTCTCTGGGAAGAGGCGGTTAGTAGTTTGTGCGCTAGCTTTATTGGTTAATGGGAAAAGCTAAAATCGATAGGCGGATGTAGCGTCAGTTGCGGCCATCAGATA
The DNA here is from genome assembly GCA_944548615.1 of Micropterix aruncella. Classification (NCBI taxonomy): domain Eukaryota; kingdom Metazoa; phylum Arthropoda; class Insecta; order Lepidoptera; family Micropterigidae; genus Micropterix; species Micropterix aruncella. Next base: position 25,563,976 of record OX155964.1, on the reverse strand, counting down.
GGTAACGAGTTTCGATGAGAATGTGATAATGGTAGCTCTGCCCGTAGTTGCCACCACTCAGTAGTTTCCGGCACTCAACGCGACACTGCGTCAGAGCGAACGATTTAAAACTGCATTACTTAACCTTATTTACGTAATTGACCTGTGAGCTGATACTTTTAGTGGTTGGTAAGTGACATAACTACTGATAACCGTAGTAATTATCAAACCCTAAATGATCAGCATTTTCTGATATTGCATTAGATTAGGTTGTACCACCCAGACAAGATTTACCTCAACACAAACCACCTGTATACCACATGATATATTATAAAATGTAGGATTAGTCCAGTTGATGAGAAGTTATGGAATAAAATGGAAAACACGATTTTTGACTATGGGACTTTGTTTGGACATGTTAGGAGATGGCCATACAAAAAGTTCAGTCTCCTAGGTGGTGAGATGGAAGGGGAGGCACGTAGATGGTCCTTTTTTTTAAATTTTCGCCTTTTTCTCGGAAATAATTTCTCTCTTTATAAAATTAAATCCGATACAATTTGCCACAAGATTGATTTTATTACAATACAATACAATATAATTGGTTCTGCTCCAGTAGGTAGGCTTTCCTACACTTGGATGCGTCTTTGCGTCTAAAATTTTAAATAATGTAATTAATTAAATAATATTAACTAGCATGATATGCATACATAGTTGTGGCAATATAAATTAATTTTAGTAAATTATAATTGGTTTGAAAACCATTGAGAAATAAAAAATGATCTAATAATCAAAATTGTTCAAAAAAAGAGCTCATGTCTGTAGTCATAATTATCAAGGCAATAATATGATGGTCATAAAAATTGATAAGCGTATACTAAAAATATCTAAATTTAAATTAATTGTCAAATCTAACAATATAGTCGTCGTCGATAAAAATAAAAATAAAAATTACGCTCTTTGGCAAAGTTGATTATTATGAATTTTCCGTTATTTTATATTAGGATGCTTTAGGATATTCAAATATCTTGGAAAGTATGCAATATAGCGAAAAAAAATAATAAAATGAATCTTGTGGTAAATTCTATCGGCTTTAATTTTGTATAGAAAAAAGTTTACGAAGAGATAAAAGGGTAAAACCGAAAAAGGTACTTTCTACGTGCCCCCTGATCCACCTAAAAGTGGGGACTTTTGGTATCTATACGACCTAATTATTCCAAAACAAAGTCCCAAGGTCAAGAATTGTGTTCTTTCCGTTTTCCCTACCCCTATTTGAACTGGACCAGATACGAACACGTGTTCCATGAATGGTGATAATATGAGAATAATCGACTAGTATTAATCATAACCAACTATGGAAATCGGAATCAGTCAGGAATCAGACTAAGAGAGAGCAGAGTAATTGGTTTCATTTCTTCTGTTTCAATCGCCATTTTACAAAGTATCGTCGGCTTCTGTATCACTTTTTATAAACCTTAGATTTCTGTGGCCATCGAATTGCCTTTTTTTTTTGGAGATTTTCAATCGTTATTTTGAATCTTGCTTTCCACCGAATCGTTGCTTGGTATCAACAAAGGGCGATAAACCGTCCCGGATAGAATGATGGATAGAGCTTAGATACGATTTGGGGAAACCACATTTTTTTCAGGATAATTGAAATCAATTTACAATTCCCTAATTTATGGAGTATTATAAGATTAGCAAACAAAAATATGATAAGTAATACTATCGAAGAAGACATTAAGCAGTCGAGTAACAAAACCATACTATGTGGGCTGTCATTAATAGAGAGGGGAGTATTTTTACAAATAAGGCAATAGAACTTGTCTCTGATCTAGATGTCAAGTCTCTGATCTTACAGAAACGGCAAATACACTTATCGAGTACTTTATAAGTGCTGTTTTAATTACACGACAAAATCTCCTAGATTTTCTTCTTCAACGATTGTAGGTGTGGTACAATTGTCCATCCTATAACTTCTACTAAATTTGAAGGACATTCAAATATTAATGTTATTAAAACAAAAAAAATCCATTGGTGGCGTATTGCATTAATTAAATATATAATTTAAATTATTAGCTAGCGAAAAGTACTACATTAATTGCGTAACTAGCTTGTTTTATTTGCAAAATGACGTATTTAATACTGATATAGGAGAATGCTACAAACAGTTCTATATTTTTCATTTGCAGAAAAGTTTTATGAGAGTATTTTTTTTTTGTTTAATTATTTATCCTATTTTTATAGTTACATAAAATAGATTGCGTTCATTCTTTTTAACACATTTTAACACACACGGGCCAAAACTGCATTGTAAAAATGTGGTTGGAATATCTCTTATATAAGCGACATAAATATTTTTAAAATTCTTTCCTATTTAATAAAATACTACATCATATTTTACCTACCCCTAGATGAAGCAACGTGCTCAACTCTTCTTTTTTTCGAAAAAAAAAATGTTGTTTGTGTTTTTTCCATCTTTTTAATTAAAAGTTGCTTATTATATTCACCCACTTCAAGTATGTCACTAATTAAAACCTCACCGTCTATACACCTATGTTTATATTTTAATATTTGATTATCTAATCTAATAAGATATTCAATGTCTGCAGTCGTACACTCAACTATGTTCATAGTGGTATTTAAAATGATTCTCGCGTGTCAATAATCAAAGGCGATTGGATTGCGAGAGTGTTCGTAATGAGGCTGGGCTACAGGATTCGATACAATTTGATACAGCCTATTTGGCATCTGCAACAACTTCGGCTCGTGAACCGTTGTTTCAGTCGTTTACAGACGCAAATTTCCTCTTGCATATTTCCTTTGCCAATGACTGTGAAAACTTGCAGGCAACGTTTCGAGTTCAGCGCACAAAGGAGTGAGAGTATGATAGCGGCGGGTGGGGGGCGACAAAGGGTAGGGGGCGTGGTGAAACATTATTGCCTCCGCGGGCATATTGAAACGAGTCCCAATTAGACCATAATTGCCTCGAAAATGTTCTTCTTTCGTTCCAGAGGCGAAGCGCAATACGCCACTCCAGCGATTCAGTTTATACGGGCGTTTGCTACGTTGCACAGTAGTGCATTGTTATTGCATAATATTGACTTCATTCACGGCAATATTGGAATCGATGCAGATAAGAAACGTTGGCAAAAGTATTTATTATACTTAGTTACTACAGAGGTGATGGCTTGCTCGATCACTGTCAAGAAGGATTTCGAATACAACATTAAAATATAATAAATAAATAATTAAAAAAAAAAAAACTTAAAGAGTAAACGCGATTGGGTTTTCTCTTAAGTGCGATTGTCAGTAAATATACAGTAGGCAAAGTGGGTAAATTGATTTATTGATTGATTGGTCGATCGATCGGTCAACTGAACGATCAATCAATCAATCAATCAATTATCAATCAATTGGTTAATCATCAATCAATCAGCAATCATCAATCATCATCAATCAATTATCGTCAAGCAATCATTATCAATAAATCATCGTGAATCAGTCATCATTAAACAATCAGCATCAATCAATCAATCATCATCAATCATCAATCAATCAATTATCAATCATTCAATCATCAATCGATTACCAGTAATCAATCATCATCAATCAAACATCATCAATCAATCATCATCAATCAATCATCAATCAATCATCAATCAATCATCAATCAATATCTGTCTCATTTCATCATTCGATAAATGTATGGTCAGTATGGGTTGGCTCGGTATCTGGCAAATTTCATCGAAGTTATGGTCTCGTTGGGTATTGTTGCACTCTTTTCAATTTTCGCTTTACTTTACTGACAACGCTTTTATTTCTCATCCACAATTAAATTGTTCTTATCTTCCATCATCACGTCAAATTCTCATACCGGGGGCTTTAAATGAAATCATTTTTAAGGAGTAAACTTCTTCGCTTTTATTTAAAAAAGTTTGTAAAAAAAAATACAAAATTAAAGCATTAAAAGAATAGTTTTAAAATCAAAGTCACTAATAAAAAAGTTAAATTATTAATTTTAAAAATAAATAAGAATGGATTTTAAACATCCGTCCAATCCGATTGCTAAATCAATGTAATTGAGTTGTCTTTCCCCTTTGCAGCAATTATTTAATCGTACATAAAGGACTAACAGGTTTTTGCGTGTTTATAGGATTCAGCGTATTTCAAACTATGGTTTCTTAAAAAATGCTTTAATTGATTCCTCGTTGAAACATGATGCCCGGCAAAATATCCACAAATTAATATACTCCGAGAGTTTCCAACATTAAATGTTATCCTTAACACTTCTTATTATGTTAATTGACCTTATTTATTACTATTACTTATTGATTAATTTTGGTAACAATTGTTTCACATTATTTGACATTTTACTTTATTTTATTTATCACGATTTAATTTTAATTATCTCCTGTTGTGATCATTAGTTAGTGAATTTTAGTTATAATTTGTAATGGTGACGGTAATATATTTCTTTTTTTCTCTTCAAATTGCCGAATATATGTGAATATAAAACAAGAGAGCTTTCTGCTTTGAAACAAGTCCTGGCACTTAGTTGGGCAGCAGCAGTTATATGCAGTATACATTCTAATGCTTAAATCAGCCGTGTTCAATTTTAATTTTTATTTTAATAATTAAAATAATAATAATTGTTTATTGATATGAATATTAGTGATACATATACGTACGTAAATGAAATGTTAAATAAAAAAATAAAATAAATAAATAAATCGTTCTTTTCTCTGAAGTCTTCATTGACGATACTGTAGCGATAGTTTTATTGTTTCTTTTTTTATACTCTTTATTATACAACTTTACAATGGGCTGCTTAATTATCATGACGACAATATCTTACAACTAACTATGAAGTGTTTAAATGTATGTCTACGTGTAACAGGTTTGTAAGTGGGAGTCTTGTTAATGCATTGGATCGACAGAATTACAATTCAAAAGCGTTATTTTTATCCCAACGGAAAATATGACCGAGCCGGAAATCGAACCTGGAACCTTTCATACAATGTAGGATCAGGCGATCTAACTTCAATGCTATCGGGCTGCGATGGTCTACTGTGACGATTGCTTCGTAACAATAGTAATACGCGTCATCGGCGTCGCTATATTCAACCGATGACGCTTCGAGCGTAGCGTCGAATCTTCCACCGATGATTCGTTGTACACCAGTCCATGGCCCAGCTGGGCGATTTTATATCCCCGTCGTTAAAAACTATAAACAAACCGAAACGTCACGCTTCGAAAACGATTTTAGCGTAGCGAAACATAATATCTCGTAGCGGCCGATTTTATAACAATCACGTTCCGCTTCGCTCCATTTCTACTATTAGCGAAAAAGAATTGACAACGTTTCTAACAAAAGCAAGATGCGTGCATGCGTGAACTGTGACGCATGCGCGTATGGACTGTCAATCGTAAAACGGAGTTGAAGCGGTACTTAAGAGCGTGTTAGCATTTTTCATGCGTAAATCAAGAATTTAGTAGTTTTTGAAGTGATTTTGGTCACATAATTAATCGGTTTAGCTTCTTTTGACTTCAGTCATCTTAATCACCATATATATTTATTTTACCTCTATTGAATAATTAATATAAAATTAGATAATTGACTTAGTAAACAGCGGATTTCGAAAGCGCGATTTCTGGATGACGCGCGAAGACTCAATTTTGAAGTAAAATTACACCAATTATTATTACTAGGTAAGAAGGTAAGAAATATTAATTTGAAGGAACATATCCTGAAATTTAAAACGTATTAAGAAAAGTTCGATTTTAACATCATAAACTTGTATTTTTATCACGTCTAAGAAAGTCAAAAATCTAGAAATTGACTAAAAGAAAATACGTTATATCTCATAATATAGAAGTAATTTGACAACATAAATAATTTTATACGTAAGAAAAAAGATTGTACTATAAATATGTAAAAAAGAAAAAAAATCCGTCTTCATCTTTTATGATAATAATTTTTCAAAGTAAGTATAAAATCGTGTGCCTCGAACGGCCTATAATCATTCGCTCTCTGGCGCTCGTCGACGCAGGGTCTATGTCGGTTGATCTTCCGCCGCCGCGCAAGTGCCGCGCGTGATATTTACGTAAATTATAGTGTGACTAAATAATTGTGATACCGAAGTATTTTGTATTTTATTTGTGAATCTGAACGAGGCTATTCATGTAAGCAATATTTTGATTAATAGTGGACTAAGTTTATAAATAGCTGTATTTAACTTATATTTTTTTTCTACAAACGTGTTATTATTCTACTTACAGAACATGGGTAGAAAAGAAAGGAAATATTATTATGGATCAAAGAAATCCGTGATCACGATCACGAAATCACGAAAACGTAACATGATTAATAATTTGCAGAAGGCAAGAGAAGCTGCGTAAGTACCTATTTATTTTTTAACATGGTGTCAATGTAAGTTATTGTTTTTGTACCAACATAATACTCGTAGTCAAGTAAATGACAAATCCACTAGCGATCACCCATCAACCGTAACAGTTTATTTTTACCCGACTACGGAAAAGTCAAAAGGAGGGTTATGATTTTAGCAGCCTATGTAAGCATGTAGGTATGTATGTATATATGTATGTACTAGCTGCGCCCAGCGGTTTCACCCGCGTGGTGATGGAAAATTGTGATAATGATGATAGAAAACCATATATCTTTATAAATTATAGACTATGTGTTATTCTGATGTGTTTAAGCTATATTATCGAAAAGTTTCATCAAAATCCATTTAGTAGTTTTTGCGTGAAAGAGTAACAAACATCCATACATACATACAAACTTTCGCGTTTATAATATTAGTAGGATAGAATTTAAATTTCGAATGTCAATTTCTTAGATTTTTTTCCTACTTACTTGACAGTTATCGTTATATTTTAGATAATTCACGCTATATCTTTATAAATTATAGCCTATGTATTATTCTGATGTGTAAACTATATTATTGAAAAGTTTCATCAAAATCCATTCAGTAGTTTTTGCGTGAAAGAGTAACAAACATCCATACATACATACAAACTTGCGCGTTTATAATATTAGTAGGATAGTAGGATAGAATTTAAATTTCGAATGTCAATTTCTTAGATTTTTTTCCTACTTACTTGACAGTTATCGGTATATTTTAGATAATTCACACTATATTTTTATAAATTATAGCCTATGTGTTATTCTGATGTGTAAGCTATGTTATTGTAAAGTTTCATCAAAATCCATTCAGTAGTTTTTGCGTGAAAGAGTAACAAACATCCATACATACATACAAACTTTCGCGTTTATAATATTAGTAGGATAGAATTTAAATTTCGAATGTCAATTTCTTAGATTTTTTTTCTACTTACTTGACAGTTATCGTTATATTTTAGATAATTCACGCTATATCTTTATAAATTATAGCCTATGTATTATTCTGATGTGTAAACTATATTATTGAAAAGTTTCATCAAAATCCATTCAGTAGTTTTTGCGTGAAAGAGTAACAAACATCCATACATACATACAAACTTTCGCGTTTATAATATTAGTAGGATAGTAGGATAGAATTTAAATTTCGAATGTCAATTTCTTAGATTTTTTTCCTACTTACTTGACAGTTATCGGTATATTTTAGATAATTCACACTATATTTTTATAAATTATAGCCTATGTGTTATTCTGATGTGTAAGCTATGTTATTGTAAAGTTTCATCAAAATCCATTCAGTAGTTTTTGCGTGAAAGAGTAACAAACATCCATACATACATACAAACTTTCGCGTTTATAATATTAGTAGGATGTAAGTATGTATTTTAATCTGTTCCCTCATATCTCCAAAACTTCTAGTCGTATTTTGACAATCGAGGAAATGTGAGATTCGAGACATTAAATGATCTCAAACATTATCAATAAGTTTGATATTATCAATAAGTAAAACTACGTAATAAGACAAATAATTACTTAAAAACTAACAATAGTAGATTTTGAATGTAGACACCTAGTTATTAAATTACCTTAATTTATCATTATACTAATGCTCCCTGGATTACATATTTTTTAATATGTGATTCGTTAATAATCTATATATTGCAGTTTAAAAACTTGCATTAGCTAAACCAATTTCAATAGATCTTGTAATATCTCAGAAGTTGGGGTTACCATTTTTACGTAACTATTTACAGTAACTATTTAATTAATGTTTGGCAGTAAGTCAATAATTACTTAATTAGAGTACTCAGAGAAATTACAAAATGGTCATTAGTGATAGTATAAAATAACCGCGATGTCCAAATCATTATTATTTATACCATCACTAACGACCATTTCGTAATTTCTTTGTGTACCCTAATTAGGTAATTATTCACTTACTGTCAATCATTAATTAATAGTTACGTAATAATGATAACACTTACTTCTGAGGCATTACAAGATCTATTGAAATTGGTTTAGCTAATACAAGTTTTTAAACAAACAATTGAAATATATAGATTATTAACGAATCACATAATTTAAAAAACATACATAATGGCAACATATACCGGACAAACTGCTACAAAAAAAAAAGATTTATATCGTGTTTGGTATTATCGTGCAAGTATCGTGTTTGGTACATGAGTACCTTTCGAAAATATGTACTGATTTCGAAATGTACTCAATGAGTACATTTCGAAAATATGTACTGAAAACCCCGAAAATATGTTAGTAGGTTTTAGTTCTTTTAACTTTTTACTTGTTTAGAATGCATTACTATTATTAACTTGTTGAAATATAAGAGGTAGGTACACCGGAATGAAATATTGTTATTTTTTTATTCTGCGGATTCCCTAATTTTCTTAATAATCGTCTTTTGTTTTTTTTCAGATCAAAATTAAGAGAATCTTTAATTAATACTAAAACCCCCAATGCAGCCTCAACTGGAACTTCTGCATCACCTCCTACTAATATATCGTACGTTGCAAATTGTAGTTGTTTTTAATCTACTAAGTGAACTTTTATTTTGTTTTATTTTCTCTAATGTCAGCAATTTTATTTGTAGGATTGAAAACATGCATATCGATTTAATTGAAGAAAGAAACCATAATTTGTATTCATCCAGAGAAACACCTAGTGCAAATAACCTAAATAATCAAACATCGTGAGTAGAAAATTGTTATTGGTAATTTCATTATATATTTCATTGTAAATTTCATTATATCGATCATTTAATTTGCAGGACTGAAGTTATGAACGGTGATTTGATTGACAACATTGGGGATAATTTAACGATTAGTTACGTTGAGGTAAAAACTAATTTCTTTTTTACTTTTCAATTATAATGAAACGTGGAAAAAATCCGTTAATTTAATCTTTTTTTAGGTTACAAAAACAGAACCGGAATCTATAACTATCGAAGGAAGACGCGTGGTAGATTTTCAGTATTTCTTGAACGGCTTAAAAAAAATTGCAGAACATAATAATCGGTTTGGTTGTTCATTACATAACCTGAAAATCGTTAAAGAAATTCAAAGGGGACTTCAGTCAACTTTTTACTTTAAATGTGATATGTGTCATAGCAAGTTCGAATTAAAAAGTTGCGATGAAGAGAAGGCAAACACTACGTTAAACGTAAACGAAGGAGCTGTCTCAGGGGCCATATTAACAGGTATTGGGCGAACGAGTTTAAATGAGATTACTGCATCAATGGACTTGCCTATTATGACATTCAGAAATCATAGTAATCGAGAAATGTGGTTTGTTTATTGATGAATCCCTTTTTTATCTGGGCGCTTCACCGGATGGCGTATATGAAGATAGCATCATTGAAATAAAGTGCCCTTTTTCTGTTTTTGGCATCGATCCAGATACTGCTATTCAGCAAAAAAAACTAAAATGTTTTAAATTATCTGGCAACGATGTGGTCATGAACACAAAGCATGATTGGTTTTATCAAATTCAAGGCCAACTCCACATCGCTAATAAGAATAAATGTTTGTTTGCGGTGTGGACTGGCTGTGAATTTAATATGAAAGTCGTCAAAGTTTTCAGAGATGATATTTTCTGGGAACAAAAGATGTCTCCCCGGTTATCAAAATTTTATTTTGATTGTTTTCTCCCAGAAATTATAGATCCAAGAAAAAGTCGATCAATGCCCCTTAGACAAATAGTTTTATAACACTTCAATTAAGTCGGTACTTATACAAATAAACAACTAAAAAGAGTTGCTTTTTATTAGTACCTATATAGGTAGTTTTATGTAATTATAATAATATTGCATCATCCATATTTGTATAAATTTAATTAAAATAGTTTTATAACACTTCAATTAAGTCGGTACTTATACAAATAAACAACTAAAAAGAGTTTCTTTTTATAATTACCTATATAGTTTTATGTGAATATAATAATATTGCATCATCCATATTTGTATAAATTTAATTAAAATACATAATTAATCTATTTTGGACAGTCTTTTTATTTTCTTCGTAAACTTTAGTTATTTACTTATTAACTAAAAATATAGGTACGCCATAGCTACAGATCAAGATCGTTTAGTCGCCGTAACGTCGCAACTGTGTCCCTTACGTGAGGAAAAACCCACGCAGGCGCACTCACCTCGCGCGTCGAGCGGTAAATACCTAAAACCCGAGTGCCTAAATTTGGGACAACGCTCTTAACCTAAATTCTGGATCTATCTCTGATAAAAACATACATTTTTATTCCATAGTAAATGTTCTTTGTAAAAGATTTTGTCACAAAACACATAATTAGTCATATTTATAACTTTTAACTAATCAAATTTGAAAGATACAGTAGTTTTTCTTTCCTCTAAAGCCGGCGAAAAGTTTGCGAAGCGAAGTCTAACGATGATGCAATTGCTCGAAAACGGCTGGAGCGTAGAGAGGAGAAGTGTCAATCTCATTCATAAAAATTGACGTTTCGCTCGTTCGATTCGTTTCGCATTAGGGGAGCGTAATGACGTCATTTCGATATGAAAAAGAGTTATAAAATCGGACGCCAGTTATAGATCGCTAAATCAGCGCGAAAGCGAAGCCAATAGATAACGGTAAAGTTATAAAATCACCCTGCACTCCTCTTGTTTTAAAGTGGTGGGAGTCATTGACATTAGAAACCGTAGATGTGCAAATAATCTTCGTCGTCGCCGGCCGGCCGGGCGTCTGAATAGCTTTTATTGCGGAGCGCTGCTTTTAATTGTACATTACGCTTAACCACCAACATAACCCCAGGCCGTGACGTCACACCCCGGATAATTAAGTTCTGAAAAATATTATTTCGGGTATTAAAACCGTGCTTTCTTTGTGAAGCGGGGCTATTTTCGCTTCCACTCAGGCTGTCCGGTGGCCCAGAGCTGGACCTATGCTCTTTTATGACCTCATTAGGCAATGCAAAGGAAGTTAGTGGCTTTTGATAGATCTGAGATAGGGGCACACTAGATTTAATATATAATATTTACATTTATCTAATATGATACGTGCTGCTATCCACTTGCACAGTTTAAACGTAAAAGCTCCTACTATATATCTAGTCGTAAAGCCGTTATACATGGTCTGTCCAATAAATACTCGAAATGAGTTATAAATACTTTAATAAACTAAGTACCCTCCATTTGAAGGAATGCACTTATCCAATCGTTGGAACACAAAATAAGAAAAAAAAACTTACATAAATAACTTTAATCAAAACAAAAGTCTTTTTTTTTATCAGTAGGTTTTTTATTTGTAGGTCAAATCTTGCAACCGAAATAGAACCACTTCCTCTTAACCTATGAAGTTGAAATATTACATGGTGTTTCAGTTCCGATAGCAATGCATTTTTATGGTAAGCATGACCTGATTTTGCACTCAGGATTGACTCCCGACGAGGGCACTCCTCAACGGTCAACAGCACAGACACGAAATTTTGTATACGCATTCAATTATGATAGCCCGTCATAAGTTTTATCATGGCATGGCTACTGGGCTCAGCGTTGGCTCCCGACGAGAGGACTTCTCAACGGTCATCATTTTTTTATTATTAATAGGCTACGCGGTGACAGGCGGGGGAGAAACCCCGCCCACCACCCGGGCAGTTCTAACGACATGGGTCGTTTTATCTGCCCGGGATATCGTGCATCGACAACCTCATGCATACCAGAAGGGTATTACGTGAGGGGTGGACGAACGGAGATATGGAGGAAGATTCTCCTGGTTTCTACCCTCTCCGGCACCCCGTGAACCGTTTATTTAATAACAGAAATATCAACATTTCACTTACTATCTAACATTATAAAATATACAAGTTTTAGCTTACGTACTAAAGTTATCAACAGAGTAAAGAAAAAAAAAATATTTAGTAGAATGAATGGTAGGCGATGAGATGGTGAATCCATGTTACTGAGTGGTCCCGGGTTCCGGCTGCAAACGGCAGGGGTTCCGTCGGGGGCATCTACATCGGGAGAACCTGCAAGAAGGCACGCACCCACAGGGGCGGCTAGATACGTCACAATACAAAATGGGCGACTTCGGGCGATGAAGCAGCCTCTGGACAGCACCGTTAAGAGGGGAGGCTCTCCCCCAGAGGAGGAGAGTCCCGCTGCCTCAAATCCTCCCAGTTTGACACCCAGTGGTCCACAAACTCCCGGAACGCTCGGTAGCAGACCTCGAAACCCACGAGATCCGCATACCAGATCGGCAGACTGCCGACGCAGGCACCAACCACATCCATCATGTTTGCCCCTGCAGCGTCCAGCTTAGGGCATGTCCAAATGATGTCTTCTGCGGTCTGACGACCGGAGCCACTCGGGCACCAGGGATCGTCACTGAGTCCAAAGCCAAATAGCTTGGCCCTGAACTCACCGTGACCCCCGATGTGTTGCGTGACTCGGTGGTCAATACGCAGAAAATCATTTTTCATCCACTCGGACACCGACGGGAAGAAACTATGGGTGAGACGGCCCGTCGGCATCCCACCGTTCTTGCCAGACGCGCAGACTCTCAGCCCAAATCAGGCAGCTACTCTCCACAAACCTGGTCTCCGCCGGGTTCACCGTCAGACTGAAATAGTCCATGGGCTCCCCGCGGCGTAACCATGACTTAGCCGCACGCTCCAAAATCTCCAGATTCATCGGCAGTATCCCAGCGATGACGGAAAGAGCGAGAGTGGAGGTCGTTCGATACGCGCCAGTCATCGCCACAAGTGGGAGACGCTGGCCGCGCAGTAGAACCACACGCGCGGCCTTAGAGATGGAGGGCCACGCCCAAGCACGGGCTGCATAAGACACTTGCGGAACGAATACACACTTGTACAGCAGTTTTATGGCCGGGGAGTGAATGCCCCACTCAGCCCTGCTAACGCGACGGAGAGAGAAACATGTTACGCGATTTCGTTGCCAAGGGACGACGCCAACGAAACTCCAAGGTAGCGGACGCACTGCCGGAAAGCTACAGAACGCCCTCCGACCCGGATCAGTGGATTCCGCTGAAGACGCCCCTTCAATAATAATGCCTGAGTTTTGGCCGGTGAGAAGGATAGCCTGTTGCGCCTTCCCCACCCTAGGATGAGGTCCATCGAACTGGCCGCCCTTCTCTCGACCTCTGCGCGGCTCTTGCCGCCCACCAGGAGGAGGGCATCGTCAGCGTAAGCGCTGACGGTGCACCCCTCCGGGTAAGGCAACACGAGCAGATCATCGAAGAGGATATTCCACAGACTGGGACCCAACACCGACCCCTGCGGACATCCCATAGAAGGAACCATACACACTGACGTCGGTCCATACTTAAGAGTAACGGACCTGTCGGAGAAATAGCTACGGATTATCTTAAGGATATTGTTCGGGCAACAGAGTTACCGTCCGCGATGCTCGATAAAAAGTCATCGGCGCTTTTGGCGTTTTTATGTAGAGCCTTTTTCATGTCCCACGGATTGGCGTTACCTAAGTCGGTAACCCACCGCCTCCACGACTCTGTCTTGGCATGCCTAATGGCGGCATGGTAGACCCCAAGAGCCGAAGAGAGGTTCATTTTTAAAGCCTCCACGCGCTCAGGGGGGCAAAACCCCTACGGGCCACACCCATTTTTTCGTATGTACGTTTGTAGCATTTCCTCAAATCGAAGAGTTCGGAAGACCACCACGGGGCCGCAAAACCACCGCAGGGTTTCTTCCGCCCTATTACGGCATCACAGGAATACCCGATGGCCGCATTAAGTGCGACACACAAGTCCTCTGCGGTACTACTGGAAGGCGATGGAAAGGCCTCAAGATTCTCACAGAGGACTTCACCAAACCCGTCCCAGTTAATGTCGCCGGTTCGGTATCGCCACTCGGATTGTGGCGTGGGGGAAACGCGACGGCCGATGCCAAATGTCACCAGTCTGTGGTCCGAAGAAGAAAGGTGCTCGTGAACTTTCCAATTGTTCATCCAACGGGCGAATCCCGGGGAGCACAGAGTGAGATCCACATTGCTGGACCCGCCGGGGCCACATAAAGTCCGGGGCTGCCCAGGAGTATTGATAATGTGTAACCCGAAGGTCGCGACCAACTCCTCGACTGCCTCAGTCCTGTCCCGCGCCAGCCGTCCGAGATTGCTGAGGTCGCCATCATCATGCCACGCCTGGGAGCGAGCATTAAAATTCCCCGCAACCAGCACAGGGCGACCGCGGAGAGAACGTAAGGCCCCGGAAAGACCAGCGATGTGGGTCCCCACCTCCTCGCAGAAAAGGAAATAGCATGAGATCAGGTAGCAGTCCTGGCCATCGATAACGACCGACGCACAGACGAGGTGCTCGTTCGAGAGGTGATCCAACAGCATGGGAGGCGGGAGCTCTGAGCTCACCGCAATCCCAGCCATCGGACGAACCCCCTTCTCGAGCACAACGCACCGTCCGCCGATGCCGCGTGTTTTCCCGAGAAACGAGTACTGCTCCTGGATGAACGCTATCCCAATCCCCAACGTCTCTAGGGTCCGACCGAATTCGGCGGTGACTACACGACTTCTCTGTAGATTAAGCTGCGCACAGTTAATCATTGGTTGTGGATTATGTTCGTTGCGGAGATCAACCACTCGACGGCGCGCTGGTACACAGGGCACGCTTGTGACGAGGTCGCATGGTTCGCATCTTTGCGAAGCCGAGAACAAGACACGCACACTGGCAGGGTCCCCTTGGAAGGACAAGCGGCTACAAAGTGCCCCTTCATCAGCGCACCGCTTTTGTGTGTGTCCGAAACCGTGGCATCTGAAACACCTAACCGCCCCGGTATAGTCGCGCACCCTGCACGAATCCCAATCGAGATACGCCGGACCTGCCGACACAATCACCGCCCTCACGGCAGGGTCAACCATCCAAACAGGTTGTGCCACAGGGCCATCCCGACGGCCAAAAGTGAATAGGCGCCGGCTCTGGACTGTGGCCCTGTCCACTTGGCACCTTCCTTACATATTTTGTAACCAGAGGAGTTCCACCACCTCGGAGTCCTTTAGCTCCCGAGGAACGTCGTGGATAACGACCCTTGGGAGTCTACCCTGCGGCTCGACCGCGCGGAGACCGGCTCCACGCAGGCGATCCGCCGCCGCCTTAACCTTTTCTAGTCCAGTCGGCGTAGAGGTTTGAACCAGTACGCCGGTCCGCGCAACCTTTCGTACCATAACTGGACGGAAGCCATCATCCATCGGGTTAAGCATTTTCAAGAGTGTCTCCTTGGTCTTCTCCGAGGTGGCAGAAGCGTCCTCCTTGTCGGGGTAGAATACCACCGTGGGACCCTGTGGCCGGATCTCACGCTGCCTGTCCAGAACCGTAATGGGGACCCCACGACTAGCAACCTGCCCGTAGGACGGGACGCTCGTTTGTGACACTCTCGGGGTCGGCCTAGTGGCCAGGTCCCGCACGGAGGCCTCCACTGATCTCATCCTCCCCAAAACTTCCTCAGCCAGCCCGAGCCTTCCATGGGCGGCCGCTAGTTCGGTCGCCATCCGGGCAACAATCCCAAGAATGTTGGATGTCTCTTTGTTGACCCTACACTTTTGGTCGATGTCTCAACGGTCAACAGCACAGACATGAAATTTTGTATACGCATTTAATTATGTAGCTTGTTCTAAGTTTCACCGTGACATTTCTGCTGCGCCCAGGGTTGGCTCCCGACAACGGGACTTCTCAACGATCAACAGCACAGACACGAAATTTTGTACACGTATTCATTTATGATAGCCCGTTATAAGTTTCACCCTGACATGGCTGCTGCATTCAGGGTTGGCTCCCTACGAGAGGGCTCCTCAACGGTCAACAGCACAAAATTCTAAGTCCCATTATGACATGGCTGCTGCATCCAGGGTTGGCCCACGACAGAGCATTTTAATAAAAGCTTGTTTTTTAAGATGTGTTTTTAATATTAATTTATTTTCAATGGCGCTAAGTCACTTATCCTTTCTATCGTCGATACATGCATATACATATAAATATTCAAAATAGTTGGAAACTTCTCTGGCTTAAAGTTAAAATAGTTTAAAAGTAACGGAAATAGGTTTTCTGTTTTGAACTTAGGATTTTCTTGAGAGCGGTGACTGATAAATTACAGTAAACCTTTCAATACACTGGTTTTATTATAGTTATATTAGGTACTATGAAAATACGTGTGGCACTCGGGGACTGCCGCGGTAAAGCTATTGCGTAGCATTTCTAACAACTTATGCAATTATAATTATTTATTTATTTTATTTTTTCTGATATCAGATAACTGCGCTCTATCGGAAAACGTTGATATTATTCCGAATCATTTGCGGCTGCGGTAGCAAATGATTCGGAATAATTTAAACGTCTTCCGATAGAGCGCCGCGCACGAATTTTTTATTCGATAAAGCAAAAAAACCGGATTGTTCGAAAAAAAATCGTAGATAAAAAAAAATATAATTGAATTATCTTTAAAATGATGCAGGTTTCATAATAATACGCCAGATAGTATTTGCGTAGTAGTCGTTTTTGTGTTCGGTTAGACCTAATTTCACAAATTTATTACACTATGTAATATAAACAAAATCTAAAATATTCAAAGCTATGAATATTAGGAAAATGTTCTTGTTTAACATATATTTTTTTCGAATCGTAAGCAGTACCTACTCGTTTAGACGTAATTATCAGTTTAAAATCATTAATTTTCGTTAAGAAATTTCTTCATTCGGTCGCCGCGCTGGCCTAAGACCCGCGATAAAAGCTATGCAATAGCTTAAAACAATAAACAAATATAAAATCTTGAGACATAAAGTCTGAATCTATATTGTTGATGTTATATATAAATACTATATTGTTGATCCACGTAGTAGGTAAGGGAGAGTTCCTACATAATTGTCGTTATTTCCTTTGAGTGTTTAGTTGCAGTGTTATCCCTTCACTTCTCTGCCTATATGAATGCGCATAGATGTGAGCTTGTAGCAGCTACCAAATGAAGGGAAATTTACGCCGAATAAATATTTTATTTGTAGGATGCTTTGAGGCTATCGTAAGCCGTGATGCTAAAGTAAACACATAATGATCCATTCGGGAAATGTTTGCGCGCAGTTAATTGGAACACAGCAAATAGTATGCGACTCATTTCGTTGGTGCGAGGGTGCGTGGAAAGTGTTTGCTCATCATCTGCCTATTAATCGCTATCCAAATGTGTCTAGTACCTGCCATTACTGACTGTAAACGTGACTAAAATTTGTCATATTATCGCATTAATCTAGAAATTTGTAATTTATACGAGTACTATATATTATTACCTTTAAGTTATCGAGTAAGTTTTTAAAAATAAAGAAACAAATTATAAAAAGTTTTCAGATGCAGCATGGCAGTGTCGACTAGAATGGGCGAACCCGTCACCCCAGGCTGGTATAACGATATAGATCGTTCATTCAGCCGTGAATGAGCGTAGAAGACTTGGGGACAATACAATCTACTGTCTAGTTCACCAGCAACCGTTAGAGACCGACGCCTTACGGCGAGGCACCGTGAAAGATTCGCAGCGGGCAGCCTCATCAGTTTTGGCAGGTAACTCCATCTGGATATTAATCTCCGTCTCAGTTTTCAGATTATCGTAGAAAACTTGCATGCAAAGAACGAGTACTCCTCTCCTCGCGGAGTAAAAATTCAGCTGTCCCATTCGCGCGCGACCTTTTCGCGCGCAAAATCGACGACCTTGATAAAAACGACCATAACTTGTAAACCACTATACGGATCATAAAAAGAAGAACTGTAAAATGATCGCATTGAAATTTGACATATAAAACATTATAACCTTATCTCGTAAATCAATTAAGATAATAATGGCGACAAATTACAAAACGCAAACGGCCTCCATCGTGTCGTCATCACTGGACCAAGTGGACGCCTGTCATTCCAGTGTATTAAAACTTGCATCCCCAAAATGACGCCTGTCATTTGTCGGGTTAAAAACTTCCTGATTTAGCGGGTTCGCCCGTTGTAGTCGATAACTCCAAATGACAGCAATCAATAAACAAAATTGTATTCTGGCATAATTAGTTAGCGGCACAAATAAAATAGTATGATACAATAAGATACCAGGTTTAAACACATCTGATTATATCCACTTTACCTATGTATTTATTAATAACTAGCTGACCCGTACCCACTTCGTTGGACGGTAAAACTTTTTACTTGTGATGAAATTATGAGTGTGGTTTGGTTAGTACTGAGTGCTATGATTTATTTCCTGACTGCCAAAAGAAGGGTTATATTTTTACATACCTATGTCGTATTATCTCTTTAACTATTTATGCAGTAAAAGGGAAAAGTCTTTTGTTTAAACACTTGAGACGATAAATTTACTTATTTTGATAATAATTCATAATTGTTGATAATATGACCAATAAACATGACCTAACGATTTAAATTAATTTTTAATATAAAATACTACTTTTTGTTACCTAAATATAAAAGTTATACATATGCTGTCGCCGACTTTTTTGTAGGCATTATCAAGCTCTACAACTTTTCTCCAGAACATAATCATATATCTCTCATCGTTAAGGCAGCGTTAGTTAGAAACATTTTCGTTCGACCGTTTTTTCTGACTTACTTTGGAAATCCGACTACAACGAAAAAGTCTTTTCATTTTTCGGATTAATATATAGCCTGACACTAATAACGACATTAATAACGTGGCTTTCTATTGGTAAAAGAATTTTCAAAATCGGTTCAGTAGATCCAGAGATTACTTCCTACAAAGTCACAAACTTTACCTCTTTATAATATTAGTATAGATAATACGTAGTCTCGCATTTATGGCTGCTGTATATTATTACATTAGTTAGACTCGTGTTATTCTGCGGTATGCATGTAATACCAATATGTCTATATAGCAGGAGCAGCTAATTAAGTAGGTAATATGAGATACTATTACTTTAGGCAATTAGTGTGTAATTCGAGTAAATTGCCATTATAATTCAATATAAGTATGATATTCTATTATACCCTAAAAGCCCCTCAAACGTGTAGTATATACTGTAGATATTATTTGAAACTTTTATGGCCATTTACCAAGCGAGATTTTACAAACCAGAATTCGATGTAAAAATCCATATTTATAGACTTGTCCGTTTGTGACAATATTTAATTTTTCGATGTCATTGAATATATCTAAGAAAGCTCCTGGAAGGGCGGACTCTAGCTGGCGTATTATACCTATATCTTCACAAGAAAACTTCCATATCAGTCACTCAATAATATAGTATATATAGTATCTGAGGGTTAGTACATTTTCAACTAAATTACCGAATTCGCGAATGAAAACGAATAAAAAAAGTTACGGTAAAACATTAAATATTTTGTTTTTTATTTTATTTATCGGCCCAGTGGCTTAGTGGTTAGGGCCTGGTCCTATATTGTAAGGTTCCGTGTTCGATTCCCGGCTGGGTCACCATTTTCCGTTGGGATAAAATTAACCGAATTGCATTTCCATTCTGTCGAATTAAAGCAATAACAAGACAGTAGGGCGGTGTCGACTACAACGGGCGAACCCGTCACCTCAGGCTTTTATAACGATATGTAATCATTCTTTTAGCCGTGGGATGAGCGTAGGAGACTTAGAGACAAAGACAATCTACAGTCTAGCTTACCAGCAGCCCGCTAGAGTCCGCCCGTTAGAGTTCACAATGAAGAGCAGAAACATACTCCTACAAAACACCTACAAAACACTATATTTAAAAAAAAAACGTACAATATTGCATCTTGCTGCTTCCATCAATTCTGATTTTCTCTCACATCAGATACCTATTAGTTACTGAACGTAAGGAGCGGCCGCGAAGCCAGAATATCATATTCAATGTGAACAAAATGCCTCTAAATATGTCTAAAACGGTCATTTAAACTTTGCCAGCAATTTATCATCTCTAGACCGATTTAAACTCGTAAATAAAATGATGTTCTGGAATTTACATACAAAGCTTGTTAGGTTTATACTGTTTCCAGCCTGATTTGCTCTAAAAGCTGTAGCATATAGTTTTTATATTGAGTATTTGTATAAGATGACGAGAGAGAAAGATGAGTTTCCGAATTAACGATATAATTTATTATTCTCCGTATCAAAATTTTTTGTAGTAGAAATTGTATGTGACAAAATACGCAGATTACTTGCAAATCAAGAAAAGAGACGTTTACGTGTTAGTCTTGCAGCAAACCTGTCGCCCTGCGAACCAAAGATGAGCGCCAGCAAATAAAATTTATTTAAAGAAATTCAAAGACTTTTTAGTCTTTTAAAGTCTATTGAAAAACGGGTCCCTTGTCGGTAAATAAATAGCTGTTTATGGTCTATATAAGTAGATGCTAATATTGTAATAAATAATGAAATAGCGACACTAATATTTTATTAATAATTTCATTTAATTCCTACAGGTTTTTTTCTTTTATACAGAAGAAGTAATGATAATACTTATTTTTAATAGAGCATACTATATTTCACAAGTCCCAGTTTGCAATAGACTTCGTTAGTTACATAATCCAATATAATTTGGATTATATAATTTGTGAGTGAATCAGTACAACGAGATAACCAAAACTTAATCAAAAAAAATGAAAAAAAACTAAAAACATTATTTTTTTTAAATATTTTATTTAAAATTTTTATTATTTAATTTTATTTTTAATTATGAAAAGCTATGACCACGATGCACTATTTATCGGTTGGTAAAATGTCGATGATATTGTTTATTTACGACTTATTACCTACCGCTAGATGGCACAGTGCGCTCAAACGCTTCTTAAACCTTTATTTAACAGTCAACTTCTTCAAATTTTCGAATTAAAAAAAAAACAAAAGACATTTTTTGCCCATTTTTTTTTGTTTTTTTTTTCCATTTTTTAAAAATAAAAGCTGCCTAACACGATGTAATGAATCGCCCACAGAAAAAAGTGCCCGTGCAGTAATACCACCCCTATACATATGGCCAATACAAACTGTGTAACGGGAATAGTTATAGTGAATTTGAAGTGAATAATTTCGGCAGGCAGGTGAATAATATCGCGCTATAGCGCGGGGCTACCAGGGGCATCTCAAAATAAAAATAATCGTAGCGACAACCCTTCCGATCGACGCAAATACGTTTGTTTGTTTGTTCGAAAAACTTTATTGCACACAAAATAGAGTTATACAAAATAGAGTTGGCCTATTATTGGGTGGCAATAACGATATATATTGAAACCATCTATAGAAAACGTCGGCCTTAAATAGATCTACATAAAAATATACAACTTGTATTTAATCTATAATGTCTCAAAAAAAAAAATAAGAAAAATAATTAGGCAAAGTTTAGTTGAAGGAATTGACAATAAAATATTAATCATTATCAAAATAAATTACTTTATCTTTACGAGTGTTAAATATATATAAATTAAGCCATTTTACTCTAAGTTTTTAGTAGGTATAGATTGAGAGATATCATGAAATTATTAACGCGTGAAACCACCTTGAAATACCTAGCGGAGGGGCGGCAGCGGCTGGCCCAGTAAGGTCAACGTTCAGCGGGAGTCGGCGGATGGCGAGGGACAAGATGCGAATGTCTACGAGATAGGTAGCCGCGCGGCGCAGTCGCGTGGTCGGCGCGATACGCAATGCAGGTGTCCGAAATTTTGTAAGCGTTGACAAATACATACAACAATTTAATGCAAAATTATTTCCATTTCTAGGTTATTAATTTCTCTACATGTCAGTAACGTATCCCTATTCCATTATTTGGTTTTCATCAGGATAGGTAATTAATTTTTGAACCGTACTTCTCTTCTATTTGGTTACATTTAATTGATTATTGATATGATGACTGTATAAACACAACAACAACAAAAAATACAACTTTCAAGGCAAGCTTTTAACTTTCAGGCAAGTGCAGCTGCAATACGCCGAACGGAAGAGTATTCCCCTGAAACTACGCAGCGTCTCGCGAGTCATAGACTGTACATATCTCAAGCGCGTGCTTGGGAGTCCGGTACTAAACGCTTACAGCTGATTGCTAGCCAAAACATTATAGCTGATTTACACTCTCGCCTTGCGCCTCGTGTATGTGTCTCGCCTCACGCCTCGCGTTGTCAAAGGAAAAAGAGTTTCTGTTTACATTCTCGTGGTGCGTGCGAGCTATCACCCATTAATTCAAGGGCCAGCAACAAAAAAATTAAAAGAGTTTTGGAAAAGCTGATATGTACTTTCAGATGAGACAATATGAATAGAATGCCGGGGTACAGCCAGCAGGCTAGGTTTCGAGACATATCCATACATGTCACGCATCGGTCTATGATGTAGGTATCGGTCTACTGTGCCATTCAATATAATGGTATAGACATGCTGACGCCAGGTGTGAATTCATGAATCGATTATGAATCAATTTGACCATTTGTTTCGAGTTCTTGATTGCATCCAGTGTCTACTGATTAATTTTCAGCTTTTCCAACGCACTTTAGAGGTACTAATTAAAATAACATCTTCCCTAGTATGCCAGCACCAGGTGTCCCGAAATCTGGCCTGTTGACTGTATCAGATTCCCCCCCCCCCCCTGATCCCCCCCGATCTGAAAGTATCAGATTTTCTAAAACTCTTGCGCTTTTTTGTCGCTGGGCCCCCGACTATTCGTCGCGAGGTCCTTTGACTAGTGCCCAAAAAACTGCTCCCGACGCGAGCGCCGCGAGCGGCGAGATGAGGCGCGAAGCGAGACGAGGGTGCCCGTTCACATTCTCGTCTCGCGCGAGAGTGTAAATTCACATCCAATGTAGGTTTTCCCTGTTGAATAAATAAATAAATAAATAGTTTATACAAATAAGAAAGAATATTTTAATGTAGTAAACTAAAGAGTAGATTGAATATGTAAAATAAATAAATGGGGAGGCCAAATCATTTGCCTGCGAATGGACGGTATACAGGTATTTTTAGTACTTACTAGCTTATGAAGTAGCTCCTCATTCGCGTCTAAATATGCCACAACAGCGTACTTTATTATCAGTAAAAGAAAAGATTGTGCCAGTTGGCATCTAATACAAAGAGATAGGAAATTTTGCACCTAATTAAAAGAATGGAGTCACGTATGGGCCTTCAAGTATGTGATTATACACGCGTTTTTGAATAGGTATTCCGTCACGTGATCGGCCGTACAATTTTGACCATCCACATTGACCTACCTACACATATAAGGTAATGTTACTTTGATATTCCCCATCAGGGCCCAACAGAGGAAATATGCTTGGAATTCATTCCATTTTATATCGACTGAACCAGATTCGGGAAACGTTTTTTTTGCAGCTGTATATTGCAGCTGAATACGATGGAATATTGAACTCTGCATAGGAATGTTTGAGATTAAATTCCCTATTCGCATTTATTTGGCACTGAAATTGCTAACCGGGGAGTACACGTTGTATATTAATGCTTCATTTTGTTTGACTACTGGAGTGTATTGGTAATATAGGGAATGAATATTATATTATTATTAATTTTGCAGTACTCTCATCGAGCGATTGGCGTAATAGGCACTATTCAGAAAAATAGATTAAGGTTCTTTGGGTATACATATATTTAGAGTCAGTGAAAGCAACCACCTTATTATTATTAGTTATACATTATTTGTAAGGATTATGATAACATAAACGTTGTTTTCTTTTAATTTAACGATTATCCGTACATAAAAAAAACAAAAGAGTTAACTGCATCGAAACAATCCTTGCTCTTAGTTGTGCGGAAGCAGTACATCGATGATAATGTTAATATCGGGAGTGTAATTTTTTTATTTCTATGAATAAATGATTGATTAATTGATTGAACACGGAGATTAATGTTATTTAGTAAGTCGGGAAAGTTAATGTTATTGGAGGTGTTTTTTAGTAACTCCGCGGTTTCACGCCCCTTAATCAAGGGGAAGATATGAAATTTCTTGCATAAATTGAAATAGTTAGATGAGCTGTATGGGATTTTTCCAGACGGAAGCAGAGATATTTCACGAACTTCATTTGAATGCGCTCGATTCTATTTATATATTTATCATAACAAGGGTTCCATACCTGAGATGCATATTTCAAGATGCTTGTGCTTTACTGCACAAAAGTGCAGTAAAGGATCTTGAAATAATATTATAGCCAAAAATATGTGGGTGCTGGGCCCACCTCTCCAATAACAATAACGTATTTATCATAATATTTATGACTCCTACAACTGCATGACTCATGACTGATAGGCACTTGCGTCCCAAAACAATGATAACGTTTGCGAAAAGGCACTTTTCATACATAGCGCCCAAGATTTTTAATGAATTACAATTTAATATGAAGACGACCACTAATGGGATAAAAGCAAACAAACAAATTTCTCCGCTACTGTTGGAATTTGGAAGACATGATATTGAGGTGCTCATCTCCGTCATTCTCCATTAAACGCCTAATATTTAACCTGGCAACTAAATCTTCTCTTTTTATTTGTTGCTTCTAAGATGATTATTATCTTTTTTTCTGTATTATTTATTGACTAGCAACATAACTATTTTAATTACTACTTCTTAATACTGGCTTTTTTATTTTTTAAATTATTACCTCTATGTTATTTTTCTCTATTTACTGATTATCATTGCAATTATAATTTTATGGTATTTTACTACTATTATTATTATAATTATACATTTACTGGTTATATTTTGATTTCTTTATAGTTTTTTGTTTTTCAACATTATTAGGTATTAGATATCATTAAAATAACTCATTATGATTAAATTTATACTACTTATTTATTAGATTAATTAGATTTACTTTCTTTCATTTTTTCTTTTTTTTTCTTTTTCTCAGTAATAGTACTGCGAAAAGTGTAAGTGTAAGTGTGCGCACAAAATAAAACTTAAGTGATCTAGTCGAGTTTACCTTGGTACGGGCTTCGGCCTAGTTAGGCAGACTTTGTGAATTACGTTTTGGAATATTACTTACGAAAATTAATTTATCCTTATTTTTAACTATGATACAACTCCTACAACTCGGATAGTATTAACCCTCTAACCGCGGGCAACGAGCATGTCCGCGTTTAGCTCCTTCCGTGCGAAATCGCGGGGCACGCTATTATAGCGTTCCATATGATTTCTGGGTATTGCCTTCATCAGGAGACGCCATTTTTCCGTCAACGTAGACGATCGGTATTAATTTCAAGTTCACAAGTTAGGTTTCCACCACACTAATCGATCAATCATAGATCTATTGCTTCGATCGACGGTAGAATATATCAGTCGACGTCGGTCATCAGTTGTTATCACACTAACGAGGGGGGTTGTAGCGTTGGCGGGGAGAAGGGGAAGGGGGGGGGGGGGGGTTGTCGGAACGGGGGCGAGGAGGGGTTGTCTACTTGCCGGGAAAGTTTTGTTGAGACACGATCGCGTTTTTTTAAATACCTGTTCATTAATATAGAAACGCAAATATTTAAAATAACTACTGAAATCTCCCCGCGAATTTGCACGAAAAAATAGGAAAATCGCCCGCGGTTGGAGGGTTAATAATAAATACATTGAAATTTTTATACATCATTAATAATACCTTCTACAATGTCTTAACATAAATACACTTGCTTCAATTGCCATCAAACTGTGAAAGAGTTAGCTATAAGAAATTGACCGTTTAAAAGATTTGTATTAAAAATAAAATAATCAGGGTGGGTTAACTTTAGTATAATTACTTATCACAGGACTTTTACAAATTTCAAGAATTGTAGTCGTAATCTCGATAGATGTGATGTGATGTGATAGTGGAGAAGATAGATTTTTCCATTCTTCCTTTAAAAGTACGAATAAATATTCAGTTTTAATAGCTATTTGACGCGATTAGTTGTTTTTATCATCGGTCATTTTATTATCCCTAGATCAACCTATATAAAAAACGTAAAACTGAAATGAACTTTTAACTTTATGAATCTGACAGTTCTTATGTTTAAATAGTAGTGATAAACGTTTAAATTGATCGGTTGCCAGGTCGCGATCAAAGTCGATTAATTATGGCATCTTTTTACGCTAAGTCTTATTAATCATCGTGAATGTAAAAACCGTAGTATCCCATATTAAATTGTAAATTGATTGAGGTATTGCGTTTTAGGAAAGTTACAATTAAAAAAAACCACCGCAATATTGACCAAAATCTAGGAGAGTTGACGTCGGAGAAAGAATAAATCGATGTCTTTGTTCCGAACAAAGAAAAGAAATTAGAATATCTCGAAAAGGAGGCGACACTTCAAGAATCGTGCAGCCAAACAATCGTAAAATTAGTAAATAAAATGCGATACTTAATATTAAATGGCACCTCTTTTATGTAACGTGTAACGGCGTAACATACGGTGGTGGTGGTTACAGTATATTTTACCCTACACTAATGAAAACGGTAAATCTCCTCGCGGTTTTGTTTGACTCTTTGTTCCTTTATTGTTGGAGTAGATGCTAAGGGTTGTTTGCTACATTCCACCTACCGGATTTTGTATTGGAAACCAGGAAAATAAAAGGGAATGGGCCACCAATAGGACGATAATAACAATGCAGTTGGAAGTTTTCATCAGCTCTAATTAAATTATATGGCATTCGATCCTGTGATGGTCGAGTCGGCATTTCATAGTATGTCGAGTATGGAAGAGAATGTCGTATGATGGTAATTGCCCATTGTGAAATGTCGTATGATGGTATGATTGTCGTATGATGTCGATTGTCGGAAAATTGGAAATTGGAAATTGTCGTATGATGGTAATAAGCCCATTGTAAAATTTCACTATAAATATTCATATATTCTTATTCATATTCATTTTATTAGTATACTGGTATACAAGTCAGATACAGATTAGCAAACAAACATTTTTTCTATCGTAATGAAAAAATAAAAATAAACTTCAAAACGAAAGAAAACACAACAATAATGTAAAAAGAGGAAATACAAAACAAAATGCAAAGAGATCATTAAAAACTTTAGCCACCAAAGCATTAACTTCACCCGAGTAATATTCCTCCAGTGAGTAAAACGCCTTATCTGTGAGGTACCTCTTAAGGCGGCTCTTAAACGCGCCAAGAGATTGCGCCTGCCTAATGTGCTCGCTGAGTTTGTTTTAAACTGCTGGGCCGGCGATATAGGCTCGCCTCTCCGATTTGGATAATGCATGACTTACTGAACGTAGCATGTTTCGGGATCTTGTTGGATAGTGGTGATGAACAGCACTACTTACATTATATAAATGGACGGCAGTGTCATGATGCAGAGATCTCTAAACAGAGGCCTAGAAGATCCTAAGAGGCCTAAAGAGTAGAAACAAATAAACAAAACAATCTCAACGCGTACGAGACTATGTGGCATTTTCTCAGCTGCCTCATGTTTAGGAAAGATGCTCGCTTGATCTTCAAATCGACTATTTCAATCAAAATATATATCAAGGTTTTGGGGTAAGGATATCAAAAGAATCGATGAAAAATTTACTAAAATGTTAGTTTTTTTTTTCAATAATAATAATGAAAAGATTAAATGGTATTAATTTGCATAACCTGCTAATTCGACCAATCAGAGAGTCTAATATTATATTGCTGAAACCCGAAGCAGGATCACAAAGATAAACGTGATGTATTGTTTATATCATCTGCATATAAGTTATCTGCACAGTAGTAGAGTTGTCAACTACAATGGGCGAACCCGTCACCTGAGGAAATTTTACCGAAATAATCGTTCTATCTCTCGTGAATTGAGCGCAGAAGACTTAAGACAAAACAATCCACCGTCAAGCTTCGCCCGTAAGGGGCCAACGCGAGATAGCCAGGAATGTTACCCAGCGGGCAAACACTCACGCCCTTACTTCCAATTGCGACCAGATTACTCCGATCTCTCGACTGGTTACGTATTCGAAGTCGCTTATGCGACCTCTACCTGTTGTATTACAGCGGTAATTCAGTTTGAATTTATCGCGGACCTGGGCGTTCTTTGCCCGTAGTGCCACACGGGATCGAGTGGCCCAAGGTTATTTCAAGAGTGGCATGACAACAGGTGAACATCCACCCCCGTTGCTTAGTAAACAGTGTATTTCCATAGTCTCCAGACCCCTTCGGCAATTAGTCAGAATGCACAACCGTTTGGCTTCGCCGACCGTTGCGCGAACCGTCCAGTGGCGCCGGGATGCAATCCCGCCGGGAGAAACCGGTCCACCAACTCTGAGGCCTGAGACACAGGAGTCTTACCCGGGGTAGCCTTTCACTCGAGGAGGCTTCTGAATAGGAGCTGAATCGTGAGTTGAGCCGATCCGAGAACAAAATGGATCTTGTAGCCCAAGCTGCACGGAACCGTTCACCACCAAAGTTATCTGCACAGTTCGGGGAGATATATTTATTATCTGAGTTGAAAAGTAATATATGTAAATATAAACGTAAACTTGATTAAACATCCCGTTATCCCACAGTTGAGGTGAAAATTCTCAACTGGGGGAGTAACGGGATGCCTCCCGTCTTCCCATTAGGGGATGAAATTTGGTCCATTCAGCCTCTCAGTTCGCGTTTGCCTCCGCCGCGGAACGCACGTGCCCGACGGAAAGCGGAAATTGTCGAATTGAGCTTAAAAAGTTTCGCGCGGTTTTCGTCGCTGCTGTTCAAAATAATATTGTTTTGAATATTTCAACATTCGGTGTGATGCAGCTGTTCTAATCAGGATTAAAATGGATTGGAATTTTATAATTGGTAAGAATATTAGTCATTTTTATTTTAAAACGTGCAATAATTTTCTAAAATACATTCAATGGCCAATAAAACTTATATTAGAAATAATGTGGCCGTATTTTTAGTTTTTTAACCCTTGGAGTAAATGGGTATTTTCATGGATGCATCTGTCTCTTTTGCAGGATTTTCGGCGACATCGACCTTAAAGTACTATAACTACGAAACTACTACACCAATCATAAAAAGAACAACTGCACAATGATTGCATTGAAATTTCGAATATAGAATATTGAAATATCATTTTGTAAAAGAATTAGATAATTATGAATAATTATGAGAACGTCAAAGAAGTGAAAAAAACGCGGAACCAGATCTGGTCGTATCATACTCAACGGATAATTGTTTCAGAACCAGATTTGGTCGTATCATACTCAACGGGAATCGTATTCATAATATGTTTTGGAGGTTTTTGCAGTTTTCAATGATTTATGCGTCTGGAAGTGTAATTTTAACTGTATTGCTGCCTCTATCTGTTGAATTGCCGTTTTTATTTTAGACTATGGAAGTTTGAACTTAAAAATACTGTATATTTGTCAGTGGGATTTAAGTCAGGTGGGATTTCTTGCAATTCGAGTATCATTAGCCGTTAGTTTTGGCAGTAATTCTTCAATACCTCAGAATAAACAGGCGTGTGATAAATACAAACAAAATCTCTCCATAAAAACGGAAGAATTTTTACAGTGTAATGAGTGTGGATTAGCATATCATTTTAAGTACATTGCTCCCCAGGCCTACGCTTAAAATGAACTGAATGAATGAAATGAATATCATTTTGTAAAACAATTAGATAATTATGAATAATATGAGAACGTCAAAGAAGTAAAAAAAACGCGGAACCAGATCTGGTCGTATCATACTCAACGGATAATTGTTTCAGAACCATATTTGGTCGTATCATACTAAAGAAGCGAAAATCCGAGGTTTGAAAAACTATAAGTCGCGTGGAAGCTGCAGCTCAAAAGTCACTATCAGGGATACAGTTTTTGAAAAACAAAACTGGGACGTCTCTCGGTTAGAAAGCTTCTCCATCTGTTCAATAAGCGGTCTGAATTAATACATGAACTCCTGCGTGAAATTCACAAACTTACCAAAAGCAAAGACTATTTCAAGGAAAAATGCAGGTATACTGAAATCTGCAAAAACCGTTAGTTGACCAGGATAAATACATAATGGAAAATCAGGAGGAGATCGCGGATCTCAAACTGCTTGTCAAACTAATGGGATATAAATTAATAGTAAAAACACATTTTTAAAAACAAGCTTTTATTAAAATTCTCTCTTCCGAGCCAACCCTGGGTGCAGCATCCATGTCATAGTGGAATTCGAAACGGGTTATCATAATTTAATGATATATAGAATTTTCTGTTTGTGCTGTTAACCGTTGACGAGTTTCTCGTTGGAGCCAACCCTGGGTGCAGCAGTCCTGTCACGATGAAACTTAGCACGGGCTATTATAATTTATTGCTTAAACAAAATTTCGTTTCTCTGCTGTTGGCCGTTGAGGAAATCCGTCATCGGGAGTCAACCCTGTGTGCCTTGTCATGGTGAATTTTAAAAAGGGCGATCCTAATTGAATGCGTAGGTATACAACATTGTGTATCTGTGCTGTTGACCGTGAAAGAGTATCCTCGTCGGACGCCGATCCTTGGTGTAAGATCAGGTAACGCTTACCATAAAAGTGCATTGTCATCAAAACTGCACCAACTTTTAAAATTTCAAATTCATAGAATAAGAGGAAGAGGTTTTAATTCTGCTTGCAATATTTGACCTAAACAAACATACTGACAAACTCTGCAAGGTAAATAAAATCTTGTAAAAAAGCACTCAGCTACGAAGTGGAAGTTGTCGGAGTAGCATCACGACTAGGAGACAACAAAGACCAGCTCCCGGATTCTGAAGCGACGACATACGCTGTCGTCTCTCGAAGTGGTAGCGAAAAACTTTTATCGTATATTGACAGACTGTAAATTATCGCACTTCGTTAAGGTGGTAGAACGACGTTAATCGATAAATAGAGGGAGACATTCTTCCGCGTCTGCATCAAACTTGTTCAGGAGATTTGTGATGAGTTCTTCTTACAAATCGTGTATGAACACTGCAATAAAATCTGCTTACTAATTCACCCCCACGTAAGATAAAATAAAAGCTAAGCGGTCACTCTAGACTTATCGTGAACGACGCGATTCCCCAGACGGCATATCATGAGCTGTCTTCATTCTTCACACTTTTGACGATTCTAGGACTATCGAAAACTCGGCTCTTCGACTTAGAGTGAGCAATTATTTTCTTATTTTATCGTACGTTCGATGCGACTTGGTAAGATTTTATTCCAGTGTTTTTAAAAGATTTGTAAGAAAATTATTTACGCAGTAACTCTTCAAAAATCTCCCGAACAATCTAGATCTATTTATCGATTAACGACGATAAGCCATTTAAACGCAGTGCGATAAGTTACATTCTGTCAACATACGATAATCGTCTTCGCTCTCGCTTCGAGTGACGACAATCGTATATCCTGTCGTCGCTTCGGAATCCCAGCCCAGGAGACAAAATCCACCCGAAGATTCGTAACGGCGTCGATAGCGGCAACAGAAAGAAAGTTGCATTTGGACCTGGAGGGTGATGTCGACGCCGTAATGCAAGCAGCATCTTAACGTGAAGCGATCCAGTCTTATAGTAGGATTGTTCTCCATCAAGAGAATTGCAAATTTCTTTCTAAGGAAAAGGCACACTAACCAACAAATATTTTCTACCAGCAACTATCAACGCATTTACATCAACTGGCATCTATAAACCTCTATGTTAAAGACTTGCTGTGGAATAAGAAAGCATCTAGCCCTTCTTATCGCGGGGTAAAAATTTAGTCGTCACTTCTGCCCGGGACAGTTTAGCGCGTGAAGTTGATGGCCTTGAGAAAAACGACCATAACTTTTAAACTACTATACGGATCGTAAAAAGAATAACTGTAAAATGATCGAATTGATATTTGAAATATAAAATGTTATAACCTTATCTCGTCAAACAATTAAGATAATAATGAATAAATATTTAAAAAGTTGGCATTTTACGCAGCGCGGAGCGCCCTAACCAATATTGTTTAGATACAATTTTAGCATTTGTAAGCGTCTAACCAAAAATGTTTAACTCACTTTTAAATAAATCTGGTTTAAAAACAACAAAATAT
Organism: Micropterix aruncella; assembly: GCA_944548615.1. Taxonomy (NCBI): domain Eukaryota; kingdom Metazoa; phylum Arthropoda; class Insecta; order Lepidoptera; family Micropterigidae; genus Micropterix; species Micropterix aruncella. The sequence goes on along the minus strand of OX155964.1, from coordinate 25,531,630 downwards.
ACCTTAAAAAAAACGAGAATAACCAAAACATTACTTAAATAATTTGTGAAAGTGACCTGAAATAAATATTATAAGCGACTGCTATCTGCTGAACTTACTATTCACATAATTCATTTGGAAAGCGGCATGATACGCTGCCAAAAATAATAATAATAACAATTTATAATTATTATTTTACCTTACTTACAAGTTCCAAGGGCAATTTTATAGGATTAATCTCATTTATCTTATTTATTTTCGTGTTTCGATTTTATGAGTCTGATATACAAATATAATTCGAGCAAAATATCATCGGAACTTAAAAAAACCGACCCAAATTGTATAGCTATCTTCCAGCACGATTTATCCACATGACATCGTCTCAGATAATGAAGAATTGCGCTATGGACAATAGAAAACTCACAATTCTCACACTCTTAGATTTCAGTAGCGCATTTAATACGGTCGATTTTGATCTATTGCTGGAGCGGTTGCACTCTCTCAAAATCTCAGATGATGCAGTAATGTCTGAAGGGGCGCCGACACTGTGTTAAATCAGCCGACACTTCCACCGATCTGATCGACCTTACTGCCGGCGTACCCCAGGGAGGAGTCCTTTCCCCTCTTCTCTTCTCTATATTTATCAGCCCCATAACCGAGAATCTTACCACCTCGTATCACCTTTACGCTGATGATCTACAAGTTCATATCCACACAAAACCGGACGATATTGACTCTGCCATACTTGATATGAACTCGGCTCTTGCCCATATATCTTCTTGGGCTAAAAGTCATGGCATTGTCTTAAATCCTACTAAGACACAATCAATTATAATTGGCAGTCAACAATTACTGTCTCCTATTTCTCTATCATCTTTACGTCAAGTAGAAATCGAGGGCAACGTCATTGGGTATTCTAAAGTTGTAAAGAATTTAGGCATACTCGTGGACGAGACATTTTCTTGGCAAGCACAAGTCAACGAAGTAAGCAGGCGAATATATAATGGCTTTCATAGCCTTCGGAGGTTGCAGAGATTCCTCCCTGTAAGCACTAAGCAAACCATAATTCAAAGTCTGCTTCTGCCGTTACTAGACTATGCCGATGTCGCATATTTGGATCTCACCGAAAACAGACTGGATAAACTTGAGCGCCTACAGAACGTTTGCATAAGGTACATATTCAATCTGAGGAAGTATGACCAGTGGCGTGCCCAGGGTTCGTAAATAGGGCAAGCCCGACATACCTCTTTGTGTTTTTTTTTACGCTTTTTATAGTAAAAAAGTGGTACCTCTTTACTCTTTAATCTTCAGTTTGAAATTTACTGCTTGGGTCGTACATTCAATAAAGCACACTGAAGGCATGCTACTGCAAGACAGAATTTAACATATACTTATCAGCAGTCGCATACCTCTAGTGGCTTTAAAGGACTCTCTAGCTAGACGATCAAGCATGCTTGTCAAAAATCGCGTCGCGGGCTGGGAGGGGATCGTAAACCGCAGAAAATATGCATTTTTTAAAAATATTTATCAAAAATGCCAGTCACGTCATTCATCAATCAATTACTTCTAATTAACGTGACTCCCTGGTATAAACTACAAAATTATGCATTTTTGGTAAATATTACAAAAAAATATTTGTATATTTCCTGCGGTTTTACGATCCCCTCCCTGTCCGCGACGCGAAGCTTGTCAAGCATGCTTTTTCGTCTAGAGAGCCCCTTAGAAAAGCCATTTTATTTGCTTGAGTTGACCCTTGCTTGAGTTGATAAGTTGACCCTTGCTTGTATGAGCTGTAAGACTAATTTATAAAAAAGTGAACAAAAAGTAAAATAAGTGACCCTTAGAAAGCTAGCCATGGGAATGAAACTCACGCTGGCATATTTTCATCGTTTATATTCTAAATCGAAGCGTCTACCTTTTTTCAAAAATGATTTTATTACGTCTGAGTAAAATGATGGCGAACGCTTTAATTCTTTTAACAACTGTTTTTCAATAGCAACCATAACTCAGATAGACGTTCCTGACCCTGTGTATTTCTTAGGTAAGTATGAATAAGCTTAAGAGATGAGAATGCACGTTCTGCGGAAGCACTTGTAGCAGGAATAGTGACGACAAGATACGCTAACTTCAACAATTGGGGAAAGGTGTCTTCGAGGCTATTCTGACTAATTCGTTCAAAAACATTGCAATCTTTCAATTCAAGAGAGGAGTACAAACAAATCATTTGGTTCTTTAAAACCTTCTGTCAAAATGGTTTGCATAAATGTCAAATAATGAATCTAATGCCTTTGTAGGAAAATCTAAACGGTATTTCTCGTATAGTTTGTTGTTGAAGAGTTGGAAAAATTTCAATTTGAAAATTTGCTAATATCGATCGTCAATTTCGCAAAATATGTTGTCAATTAATTACCTGGACAAAAAGTCGTTTGTATTCAGTATGAGCACAGCGTACGTTGCGTCTCAAACGAGGTGCTGAGTTATTTTAAAGATTGTTTTCATAAATTTGATCAAATTCATATTGAAATTCAACACATAACCAAGTCTGAAATTCCTTTATTTTGTTTTCCTTTCTTAATTCCTATAACCCACATCGACTTGTGATTTTTGAAGAATGTTGTACAAACGCTCAGTTTTTTAAAAATTCGGCGGAAAACAAGGTGAAAAAATTTAAATGGAATGATCGCATCGAGTTTTTAAAATTCTTCGCTGCTAAAACCGTATCCCCGTCTTAGTCCTGCGGGTTGTCACATATGTCAGAAAACAAAGTAATAAGAATACATTACTGACCACAAAGGACAATTTCCTCCATTTTTTTATCAGGCACTAAAACCACAAATCAATTGAAATTACACAATAAAAAATTAGCCCGACGTCACTCGCACATTGCAATCCAAACTAATTATAATGAAGTCGCGCTTTCTGTTGACACGTTCGCATTCGCAGTTCGCATTCAACGTCATGGCTAAGCAAGCCCGGCTTAGCTCCCGATACAAAAGTTGTATATACACATATATTGTTTAGCGTAATTTGCCACAGGTGCGAATGAGAGGAACACTGATTTTGAAAGCCGCATTGAAAGCCCATAATGTGCGAGCGAGACAGCAATCGCGCCCTGTCTATAATTATCGCACCCTGTCGATAACAGATTTTTTCTCGCGTGGAGCGAGCTGTTCGCGCTAGATAGCAGTAGGAGCGCTAGCAAAAAAAATTGTTTAGTTGTTTTTTTACGAATTGTGTTATTCATTTATTTAATTGTTAATTTGGAATTATAGGCAAGCCAGGCTTTTCGGCTTATATGAAGAGACCGCCACTGAGTATGACCATGTTTCCGAGTACCGATCAAAATTGCAATGGCTTCGTATACGGGACCGGAGAAATTTGCATATCCTTTCACTTCTATATAATGTCCTACACAACCCTACATCTCCCTCCTACCTCAACGAGGCTTTTACCGGATTAGGAAGTCATGGTCTCCCACTTCGTTCAAGTCAGAATAATATCCTACGTATCCCAAAACACAATACCACTTTTTTCCTACTCCTTCTCCGTACATGCAGCTCGACTGTGGAATCAGCTTCCTTTAACTATTCGAGGCGCTAGCTCGCTGTTCACCTTTAAGCAATCATTGAAAAAGCACTTCCTTTCACAATAAATATTAATCATAAATTCTAACCTTTCCGTTATCCCCTCCCTTTCCTTACCTTATTTTGGCAGTTTATTTATTTACTTATTTATTTATTTATTTATTTGTTAATATATCAAAATATGTATGTATATACATATACATACATATAATATGTCAAACTCAAAAATTTATGTATATATTTACATTTTACTTTAGATACACACACAATGTATATTATATGCTATAATTTCAAATTTAATTTTAGGCTATAATTTGTTGCCTACTCTTCTTTTCACACCAGCATGTTGGTTGACTGGAAGATATTGCTGTAGTGTAGCAATAAGTCCGCCATTGTACCTTATTTTATTGTGCAATAAAGAGATTTTCATTTCATTTCATTTCATTTCAAGAATTACGTCATTGATCAAGAGCTTATATGACTCCAATGTCAAGAAAATTCCCCGAACTTGTCCTGAATTTTATCTTATTGATTATGGGGCTAATTAAGTCCAGGTCCCAATAGGCAAAAAGTAGGATGACAGTAAAATGTTCACCTATCTTTGCTTCTTTTTCGGGTTCTCTCGCCGTCTTGCCGTCATCTCTAGACCTTTTCGAACAATTATCTTCTCACGCCTACAACTTCGTTAGAACTCTGGCAAACTGTGGAACAGGGCGTATTTTTTTCTTATTATTTTGCCTTTAATGCTGCTCGGCTTTGGAATAGTCTCCTGGACAATATAAGGGATTTACCTTCAGCATATAAAGCTAGAATTAAATAACACTACATCTCTTATATGTAGTCACTTCTTTTCCCCATTTTCCCTCCTTTCTCATTTCCGAATTTCCTCCTTTTGGGCATAAATTTGTAATTTTAAAACCTTTTAGTACTCTTGTATGTAGTAACTATTATGCGCTCATAGTAAACTACAAAAGGGTAGCTCCTGGATATTGCAAGGTGGCATTAACCTTGCCTCTTTGTTAAAAAAAATATGCAAATAAATAGTTTTTTATTATTCTTTTATTTTATAATTTATCTGACATATTTAAGTAATAGCGTTGATTATACATAAAATCAATGGCAATAGTATACCATTGTCTATTTTCATGACTGTCACATTATTAACAGGATAATTATGGTTATAGACATTGAAATCTATATTTAAGCAGCCAATTTCTTTATTATATTAATTTTTAAATATTGAGGAATTTACATTGCAGGGTGACTTTTAATCACCCGGAATCCCTGTAGGGGTGGAATAACTACGAACAAGTAAGTAACGTTTAATCAAAAAATGTGGGAAAAACACAATATTTTAATTTTTTTTTATTTGAATAGTTTAATATATAGAAAAATAGTATAAAAAGCGTTGAGCACGACGCATTATCAATCGGTAGGCAAAAAATCCATCACTTATGTTGGTAATACTTTACCTACCGCTAGATGGCGCAGCGCGCTCAAACCCTTGTCATACTTTTATTTAACAGTCAAGTAATTTAAATTGTCAAATATAAAAAAAATAAAAAATTCAAATATATGGTTTATTCGACGGTTAATTAAAACTCACCCTTTATATAATCACAACTATCATGAATGTTAATTTCCTAAAATTATCTTATCTACTGAAGTATAATGAATTGTATTGTATAATAATTTATACGAAATAAATTATATGATATAATATATTTTGACACTGCTCATGAGTAATGTAAACCAATGAGGGATGGCGGTAAAATATCTAAATCTGGTAAAATATTTAGATCTGGAACAAAAAAACTCACATTTTCTGTCAATCATCTATCTATCTAGTCTAATAATAATTCGAGGGTATAATTAACGACCCTCTTCTAAGTAGCGTGATGGATAGGTGCCTCGGTAGCGGTCTGGACCATTCCATGTGCTTTGATAATAAATATTAATGCTGGCTTGCGGTCGCCTACGAGTGTGGGTACTGGCAGGCACCCAGTTGCCGGGTTCACAAACCGGGATCCAGAAGGAGTTTCAGGGGAAAGTGACATAGCTTGGGGTTGTTGAGATTGTCGATGCCTTAGTGCATCTCTCCGCCATCTGAGATAAGCCGCAGAGATTTGGAACATACTAGTCCACTGATCTAATTAGGCCACTGTCCAGCATAGTCCTACAACAAACAGCAATATGGAGGGTAATGAATTGAAAGCCAAAGTGGCTCTCTCGCACAGGACGATTCAATACCAAAACGTAACATCCAACTAATTTAATCATGTAAATGCAATATTTAAAACTAGTTTCGCTAAAGTGCCCGAGCTAAGCGGACGTGCGTCTGTTGCTACCGCGTAGATGAGTTATTATCGGAATGGCTGGCCAACGCTGAAATACCGATAAAAATATACAATTCATTAATAAGTACCAGCGAAAAGAGTGTCTGTGGGATACAAAATACCCTGAATACATACATAGAAATGCCAAAGAAGCGGTCTACAAGGCTATTATGGACGTATCGGAGTTGGAAGGTGTAAAATCTAGAACGCAAAATACGAACACTTTGCAGCAATTATAATAATGAAGTACTAAAGACAACAATACTAATACTACGAGTGTGGCAACTAATAAACTATACTATTCTAATTACATAGAGAACATTTGATATCTTCTGAAGCATATTAAAGAACTGAACGAATCCCACATCACATCATGGTCAATGGTCAAATTTTCTCGTTTTCTTAAAAGTCAGATAACAGCCCGTTATTACACTTAGTGGTAGATGTGGGCACGTGTTAGGCGACGAGCATGCGTATTGAGTTTGCAAATTTATCCCAATATATGTACAAATTGAAAATAGTGTAAATATACAGATGAGATTATTATACTGTTACCTTTTTATGTCCATGTAGCTCGACTATTGAGCTAGCTCCCACCAAATATTAGAGGTGTGAAATCGCTCTTCACGCTTAAATTTCTTCTGGAAAAGCATATCTTCTCTCATTACTTAAAGTTTTTTTTGTTATATTTCTTATATTTTCCAGCTAGTATATAAAAAATGATTCGCAAAATATATTGTGTAATATTATATTTATTTATTGGCGTATCTGGCGCCCGAAAATTTAAAGTCCATTTTATGACGCCACATTACATTTGGCGTGACATTTAAAAAACAGCACTAAACATAGGACTTCATTAAATTAAATTTTACATTGCATTAAATGAAACTGAAAGCAATCAAAGTGTTCAAATCCCATAAAATACCTTTCTAGTTTATGACTTTCAAATGGTATATCACATTCTATATTTCGTTTGTAATATATTTAGAAATCGGTGATATTTTTTAATTGGGACTCTGAGCTACTCTTACAACGAAAGTAGACTAGTTTGTGTCATAGACATACAGAAGAAAAAAAATGTCTTCTTGCACAGATATAATTGTTTTTCTTTATGTCCTTTATATTTTCTATCTATATATCCTTATCATACCAGAGCCGGCCAGGGTAAACCAATCCAGCCTTCCCGTTTGGCAACACTGTATATGCCAGTAGGCTTACCATACTAAAAATGTAGCGGGGGGCTGTCGCACAAAACTTACTAATTATTGCGTGAAATCACACGGCCGATTACCTGCTATACATTAGCCCCTCCGAAATAATACGAAAATCGATTAAAAAAAGGACCCGTCAAACCATAATATTTTCTTTTTACTTATAGATTGGTTTCTGTTAAAGTGCCCAATGACTGATTGTACGCTACGATCGGTTCCTGGTCTAATATAGTCTCTGTGAGCCCGCACCATTAATTAGAGGAAATGCGATACCATTAAGTGTACAAAGAGACCGAGGTTTCTGTGTGTAGCTCGCGAATTTAATTAGCGCGCCCTCGAAGGGCACGACCAGGGATTTATAATAATATAGGCGGTATACGGCTTGAACCATAAATTATACTAAATCTGTCTGCTCTACGATGTATATTTTCATAAAAATATTAAGATATTGCCAAATTGGATTTTTATTTTTGGTATAGAAGAAATTTGGCATTAAAGAAAAATGGCAGATTTTGAGTCTAGATATTTCTACAATCAGTTTTTAACACTAATAATAACTATATTTCTATTAAAATTAGTTACAATAAAATACCATAATTTTTGGGCCTTTTAAAAATGACCTCGGTCATTTAATCCACTTTGAACCAAGAAAATTTTCTATTAAATTATTTCTATTAAAATTAGTTACAATAAAATACCATAATTTGTGGGTATTTTAAAAATGACCTCGGTCATTTAATCCACTTTGAACCAAGACAATTTTCTATTAAAATTAGTTACAATAAAATACCATAATTTGTGGGCCTTTTAAAAATGACCTCGGTCATTTAATCCACTTTGAACCAAGACAATTTTCTATTAAAATATTTCTATTAAAATTAGTTACAATAAAATACCATAATTTGTGGGCCTTTTAAAAATGACCTCGGTCATTTAATCCACTTTGAACCAAGACAATTTTCTATTAAAATATTTCTATTAAAATTAGTTACAATAAAATACCATAATTTGTGGGCCTTTTAAAAATGACCTCGGTCATTTAATCCACTTTGAACCAAGACAATTTTCTATTAAAATATTTCTATTAAAATTAGTTACAATAAAATACCATAATTTGTGGGTATTTTAAAAATGACCTCGGTCATTTAATCCACTTTGAACCAAGACAATTTTCTATTAAAATATTTCTATTAAAATTAGTTACAATAAAATACCATAATTTGTGGGCCTTTTAAAAATGACCTCGGTCATTTAATCCACTTTGAACCAAGACAATTTTCTATTAAAATATTTCTATTAAAATTAGTTACAATAAAATACCATAATTTGTGGGCCTTTTAAAAATGACCTCGGTCATTTAATCCACTTTGAACCAAGACAATTTTTATCGCATCAAAACTTTAGTTGATTTTAGTTATATTGAAATATTGTTATGTTATTTCTGTATATTCACTTTTTATATCACGTAAACTAAAGTCTTTTACTTCAAAGTAACAATGAAAATTTCCGAAATTGGCCACTTACATACACACTTTCAAAAAAATGGTTACAACATTAGAAAATGAAACTTTTTGGCTGTATTGTTTTAGCTAAAACTGACATTTCTTTTTCCATTGTGGCATCATTTTAAATATAGCGTCTTTGCATTATGACTTATTTAAATTGTGTACATTTTCGCTGTATTATATTTTACTAATTTAAGTGTAATTTATACAGCACAGCAGGGCCTCGCTCGGCTTTAACTGTTTTGGCGATAAGTTTTAAAGAAAGACAATTTAAAGCTAGTTTGCATATTTCAAACGCTATCGTGTCAATCTCAGTGACGAATTTCGTGCCGTCCACCGCTATAAATATCAAAAACTGTCTAGTCTGCGATCATGAACAATCGGGCGTCCCTGGAAACGGTTGGTCTAAACTCACTGGCCAATTCTTCAACCAGCGGGTCGAAGGACACAGCCTAAACAATCGGACACAGCCTAAACAAACAAAACTCATTTTATAACTTATCGAATACGAATAATTTATAAATTATATTTTTCCATGTTATTGACACATCTGAATCTATATTTGCAAAAAATAGTATTGTTTAAAAATATAGCTACCTACTGCATTTTTTTTACATTTTTGTTTTGTTTTTTTTTTTTTTTAAATTTGGAAAATGTAATTAAAAATACCTATGAACAGCGTTCATCACGATGCGCCATTTATTCCACTAAAACTCCTAAACAGACGAACCGATTTAGATGTATGTGGTATTATTAGAACCGTTATGTCATTTCGAGTGTCACAGTGTACCTTAACTGTCAACACATCAAGTAAATAGTTGTCAAAGCCCAAATCTCCAAATGTCAATAAATTAACCTAAATATACAGTGTTTAGTGTCAAATGAAAGGTCTGATCCAGTACATTTTGAAAATATATGTATCTATTTGGATAAATATATAAACCACAAATATTTCATAAAAAGAAATGAAAAAAAATATTTCTAAAATACAGTAAATCACTTTTCTAACGTAGTTTTCGTTAGTAACGTGTTTCTCATTCATTTTATTATATTTACTAGTTTTTGTTAAAAATATAACCTGTTGTCTTATTTATCACGAAAAAAACAGCTTGGAAGTGGTAATAAGGACAGTCTAAATACGTGATTTCTAAATAATAATATATCCTCGAATACATCCAAAACTTTATCTACCAGTATGTATATTTTGAGTAGCAATAAAAATAAAATAAATATTCCAAGACTAAAGATGTAAAGAAATAATATTTCAAGCATAGATAACCATCCATTTCTGAGAATAACTGTATAATAACCGCATATAATATATAATAAAATGTAACGCACAAAGTGAGTATACTTAGTAAACTTAGCACTTAGCTCTTAGTGGTAAACTTTACTCGAAGTATTTTCCGTTACGCCAAATTAAATTTATAGGAAGTGCTAAAGACATAAAGCCGTATACTCTTCATACTTTGAGTCTCGCCCAAGATATGACATATTCTTCTGGACTCGTATGAATGTTTTAAAATCCACAAAACTGTCTATAACAATTATAAACAACATGGGACTTTAACAATTTCAACACGGCATCTTCAAGAGCTTAAATATTTAAGCTTTGCCCTCTATATATATAGAATCAAGCTGGTAATTATAAATATAGCCACCAAAGATAATCAAGGTTTCAATTTTGATACGTCACAAGACACGACCGTATTTCTACGCTCTCTTCTCTTTTTACAAGCTTTTTTTACGTTGCAATGTATGTGAGTATGTATGTTTGTTTTGGTCAAATCTTTCAAGCTGAATTTGAACCACTTCCTCTTATCTTACGAAGTTGAAATTTTACATATTGGTTCATTTCTGATGACAATGCATTGCTATGGTGAGTAAGACCTGATTCTAAACCCAGGATCGGCTCCCAGCGAGGATACTCTTCCACGGTCAACAGCACATACACACAATTTTGTACACGTATTCAATTATGACACATCGTTCTAAATTTCACCATGATATAGCTGCTGCACCCAGGGATGGCGTCCAACGAGGGGACTCCTCAACGATCAACAGCGCAAACACAAAATTCTGTAAAGCATTCAAATATGATAGCCCGCTCTAAGGTCCACTATGACACGGCTGCTAAACCCAGGGTTGGCTCGAGATAGCGCATTTTAATAAAAGCTTGTTTTTGAAAATGTGTTTTTACTACTAATTTATATGTTTATGTATCGACGACAATAAAATCCAATACTGCAATTCGTTGAAAGACTTGGGTGCAATTATTAATCAATGTCGTTCATGACCGAGATTTTCAGGAGTAGCGACTGTATGAATCTAAATATTAATTACAAAAAACGGTATATCAAAAGCATTCGTTAATTTGTCGTGAAACCATCTTACTAAAAAATCTAAATTAATAAATTTATCGTAAAAATCATAATTAACATAACACTGGAAAGAATGAATATAAATTCATTAGTATAACTAACATCTAAACAATACATAGCAAACATCTATATATAGGATATAACGAGCAAACGGCCATTTTTTTCTAGGTTTGATTCTATAAATTAAACTGAACAAGAAATGTGATATTTTTCTTTTTTTAACTTTATTTTGAAAAAAAATTTTTTTTTCGTTAGGACATTTTTGTTTTAGGTATATTATTTTATATGTTGAAGTTTGAAACCTTACATATCTCTAGGTAATCAATGAGAAAAAAGCTTTTTTTAATTATGACTTTTAACACAGTTTATCATGTAGAATAATATTCTGTATAATGTAGTCTCCTATATTGTACATTAACGACGCGGCAGACGAATTGGCCAAAAGGGGATCAAAGGAAATAGTATATGGACCGGAACCCTTGATGCCCATACCCCAGGCCCAAATAAAAACATGGCTACGCAGGAACACCGACGACACCCACCTTACAGAATGGAAAAAAACGCTGGATGCAGGCAAACAGAGAACGCGATTCCGAAAGCGTCTAAAAAACTTGCCCGCAACCTCACCAGATTAAAAAGGGACAAAATCCGTAAAGTCTTAGATACTATGACAGGCCACTGTTCCCTAAACAAACACCTGTTTACCATAGGTGTGACAGACAGCCCTCTATGCAAATGATACACGAAGGAAGAAGAAACGTCACAGCATAAGCTCATGGAATGCAGGAGCGTGGCAGAGCAACGGGCAAGAATACTACAATCTCCAGCATCTGTCCCGGATGCCTGTAGCAACCCGAACAGGCTGCTAACCTTCTGAGACAGCCTGGGTTGGCTGGAGTAATATAAATAGAAACATGAGCCATGCACAACGGCCCAATCAAGAGGCCAAGTGCGGGAAAAAACCCAGACAAACTAACTAACTAACTATGTAGTCTCCTAATTTACAAAAATAAGTTTTGTTTCATGTATCCGTCCCGTTCTTAAAACTATGCCGGTATTTACAAAGATACATTTATAATAGTTGCTTATAGATTTATTTTTTTTCCACAGCTTTTCTTCTTCTGATAAGGAGCAATTCAGCCGGTAGCTCGGCGATTCCGCAAGGAGATTCAGCACCGACTTTTTCAGCAGAACCTCCATCGCTTATCTCTATACTACCTGGAGATAGAATTGAAGCCAAATTCCACTGCCATGCCTTAGGAAACCCGTTACCAGATATATCATGGGTTCAGAGCGATGGGAAACCATATAATATGAAGTAAGTATATTCGTTAAATTCTGTTCTCTTTTTTTGTGATTATGGTATGTTAACAGTACATTACATTTAAATTTATAAATAATGTCAAATAACTAAAAATAAAAGGTACAATGTCAAATATGCCAAATATATATTTTATACCAATAGTTAGATGAAGACCTAAGGTTTCATGTACTCAAAGTTTTATTTATTAATATTCGTTAAAAACAAGACGAAATGGATTTATGATTTCTAGAATACGACTATTAAATAACAAATCCCTGTGTCAATTTCTCAGTCAGTAAGACAAATTATCCTCTAAAAGAGTAATAAATTATTTCATTACTTTTTATTAGAATTCCAATAACATTCAGCAAAAAAATTGGAATTGAAAAAAAAAAAAAAAAAAAAATCTGAATTCTATTGAAAAAATTACCTTCAAAAAATCGACTCAATAACTTTCAGATTCAATGAGTTACGATTGACGACAACATTTTTATTGCGTAAAAATGTAATTAAAAGCCAAATCATTCTTAAACAATTTCACTCATTTTGGTTACGTAAATCACATATGAAGTATATAAAAATGAACATATATACTTCGTTGTATTGCTGCAAAACTGCTACTACGACATGATGTTTTTTCGGGATTACCTATTTCCTCCCATTAATTACTCACCTAAGAATTCTCACTGCATCGCAGGCATACCTTAATTTATCGTCTAGTCCAAAATGCTTTCACATTTCATGCGATTGTAAAAAACCTAAAATATTTATGGTTTCCAGCTGATTTAACTTCACCCCGTCTAAGTAACATTAGTTCTGTTAAGTTAGCCGATAGTTCGGTAAAGTTAAGTATTTTAATAATATAATAAGCGTCAAACAAAGTTTTTAGATATTTTAATGATTCATATGCAACATAATGAACTCGATTGCGTTTCTTCGTGAACTAAATCGGAAATTAGTCCGTGTGAACGAGACAGGGCAATACGCTAGAGCGAAGTGTGAGATGACGGTTGTCACTTTTTCGCATTAAAACTGCCCGCCAAGGTCAAATCTTACACCGCACGAAATATGCTCGAATTTATTCGGACGAGTGTAAGTTCGGCAGGTAGTATTTATCGACGATCGTTCGTTTCATATACCGCTCTAACTTATTGCTCTGTCTCGTTCGCTTGGACTAATTTTAGTTTTAGTTCACAAAGTAACGCAATTGGGCCCAATATTGATAATATTATATAGTTATTAGGGATCATTAGTTCACAAAACAAAATCATTCTGGTTTGGTGAAATCCAAAAGTTATCGACGTTCGCTAAAATTGAAAGATCAATTAAGATTAAAGATATTATTTATTATTCCAAATATTTCCTTAGAAAATATAAAGGGGTTCCTTACATGGTCCTTTGTTGCCCTCACACTTTTTTTAAATTCTTTCAGTCGACTTTTTTTATTAAATTTAAAAAATGAAATTGGAGTTTTTACTCATGTTATGAAATATGTATAAAATGAAATCTGAAACTATCGCGGGTATTTGACATTATAAATAAGATAAAAAACGAATTTACCGCGTGAATTTTGTAGCACCCGACGTTTCGGCGACGTTGCAGCCGCCGTTGTGTAGGGTAGAATGAGACAGCCAGACTCTTAATTATAATAAGGGTAAATACGCAATGGTCAAAAAACAAAGCGTATTTTTTTTTTCAGAAACAAATATGATATTATGCAACATACAGTATCTACACTAGTTTATTTACTATAAATATATAGGATTAGTCATTAAAAAAATGTTTATATAAGATAGTTTTTGTTTATATATTATTCTATACAAATACTTCATTTTGATTTAGGCTTTCATTACTGAAAAAACACTATCCGAAAAGTGGATTTAAAATACGCTTTTCCTCGGTAACAAAGCAGTCAAAAAATATTTGCATATTTTTTTACTATATTTTTTGCCTTTTTAGAATAAACACAATTTCAAATACGAAAATTAAAAAATATATTAGTAGATAAATTTTAAATACGTAATTACCCGCTTGACTGGTACTCACTAATAAATACTAACCCAGTATAGAGGAAGGAACCTTCAATTTTACCAATGGATTTAGTAGGTTAGATACTGAACATCCTGTATTGAAAGCTTATGAAAGCAAACCATATTTAAGAGGAAAGTCGAGAGACTGTTTCACTGAAATATTGCAGCAAATGCCTTCCGCTAAAACTTAACTCATTACCTTTAGAAGCATTCATATACACTTCAGCGCAGCTGCTGTATTTTCGAGGAGAGTTATTATAGCTACGATATTAAATCACATACCTAATATACGAGTAATATTAAAAGTTTAAATTGCATCGTGTATATCCTACTAATATTATAAACGCGAAAGTTTGTATGTATGTATGGATGTTTGTTACACTTTCACGCAAAAACTACTGAATGGATTTTGATGAAACTTTACAATAATATAGCTTACACATCAGAATAACACATAGGCTATAATTTATAAATATATAGTGTGAATTATCTAAAATATAACGATAACTGTCAAGTAAGTAGGAAAAAATCTAAGAAATTGACATTCGAAATTTAAATTCTATCCTACTATTCTACTAATATTATAAACGCGAAAGTTTGTATGTATGTATGGATGGATGGATGGATGTATGTATGTATGTATGTATGTATGTAGTATGTATGAGTTTGTATGTATGTATGAGTTTGTATGTATGTATGTATGGATGGATGGATGGAAACTACTGAATGGATTTTGATGAAACTTTACAATAATATATCTTACACATCAAAGGCTATAATTTATAAAGATATATGGTTTTCTATCATCATTATCACAATTTTCCATCACCACGCGGGTGAAAACCGCTGGGCGCAGCTAGTATTTTATAAATAAACGTCGTATGCAATTTGCATACGAAAATATCATTGTACTGGATGAAATTTTAATTGTGACTTCTTTGATTTGAGTAAATCAGTACGAGCAAATTGGCAACTTTTCATTAAAAAAAATATTTAAAAACAAACAAAATATTAAAAAAAGAGATTGAATGACGCACGTCAGGTCCTGAAATGCGTGACCATATTTGGTCATTTTGAGTGGATTTCTAGGGACTCTTGCTATAGGATGCATGGGGAAATTATTAGAGTTGTTTGTCAGGCCTGGGCTTTCATTGGAGCTGCAGTTTGTCATGGCTGCAATGTCGAATCTGAAGTGTCATTTCTAAGTATAATATTTTATCGACTATATCTCTTTCTGTAATAGGTTTTTAATCAATTTAAAATTTGACTAAAGTGTATTGACTGTTTTTATTATTAGGTAGGCACATATTAATTATATCTTGACTATTTTTATTAGCAATATAATCACTAAGACATATTATTTTACTTTTGACAGTCGTCACATTTTTTTTGTTCTTCTTGACATTACATTTATTAATATTATAGAAAAAAAACTTCTTTGTGTCGGTATTTTATAGAATTAATTATGTTCATTATAACCTTCTTTTTTTTCTCATTACATTATTTATTATATTCAATGTAATAGAATCACTACTTGCGTTAATTTCTACATTGAGTTAATTTCTACACATCTTCAGTATATCTTACATCTCTATATCTTACTTTCTACATATCTCTCTGTGTTTTTTATCTGGTAAACTAAATGGTGAGACTCGATTTAATTCTACAATAATACTTTCTTTATTCTTACGAGTAACCTTTAATGTTTTGGTTATTAATAGAAGAATTTGATCATTAATGAAGAATTCAATCATATCACGGCCAAATGTAAATGTAATACAACTTTATATACAACTATGTATTAGTTTTTAGGACAATAAATTATTTGATTTGATCTAATTTGATTAATTTTGGACCACCACATATGTAACATCATTTCATGTAACCGTAATCCGCCCTACCAGTTTGCACAGTAAATTTTGATAATTAATACTAAAATGTATTAATTTGTTAAATGTTGTTTTTATTTTCATTTGTTTAGCCCTACGATCGACAACCGTTTCTCCTTGGCGAATGGCCACGATGAGTACAAACATTCGTACAACCAAATGCCACTTACAAGAAGATGCAAGGCTACTAACCAATATGGAACGATACTCTCACGGGAGGTTTCGATGGAATTTGGTGAGTAATTAATATGCTAAGTATTTTATTCGACTGATTAATCTGTCAAATGCCTGGTATGTAGAAGCCACATTGTCGTGTAATAATAAAACTAATCTAAATTGTGTTCAGAAAAACAGGTACTTTTCAAAACACAGACACTGGACGAGGGTAGGAAGATATTATTCTTTACTCCACACATCGATAAATTAAACAGATTTCCGAAAAAAAATTACAAATCAGTTGATGCGGTTAATATTAAAATAATAATATTTTGAATTTTATTCGTTGATTGTAAGATATTGTATATGTGATTTTAAAGGTCGTTAGGTTGCTTGGTTGCTCAAGATCTTATTGGAGAGCTGATTATATATTCTAGGAAGCAACATCGTACGTGCGTCTCTAAGGGTATTAGTTTAGGAGTTACTAAGGCGAGACTAATTAATAGTCAAAGCGATAAGTAAAAAAAACTTCAAATTGTGATAAATTTGCACACGTGTTCATTAAATCCAAATGGTCGATTTGGCCCGCCGCTCCAAAATATGTGGCCCTGCGGACTCAAAATTACGGCCGTTTTCCAAGATGGCCGCTAATAAACCATAATTACTCTTTAGTTTCTATAGTCAAATCACTATCTATATTTTAAATATTCAAAAATTACTTCGAAAATTTCATAAATTACTTCTACCATACACAAAATTAAACTCTCATTCGATTTTTTTGGCATTTTTGAATTCAGATTCGTCTTTTTCAGTGTGCAAATACTCGAAAACGACGCGCATAACACAACGGTAAGGTAAAAAGTAAATACTCGTTAGAAATGTTCAAAATCCTGTTCAATATTAACGAAATTTATATTTAAGCATCATATTTGAAATGTACGACTTTAAAATACAATTTTGTATTATTATCGGCCATCTTGGAAATCGGCCAGTATTTTGTGTGCGCAGGGATGAATGTGTCGGAACGGCAGGCAAAATCGACCATTTGGGTCTAATGAACACGTTTTGCGAAAGGATTTGCTTTTACCACAATTTACAGTATCTTTCAGAATATATGTAGGACTAGCCGCTTCGATAATATACGTTTTCGTTATCATCTAAATTTATATCTTGGTACCCGTAAGTTTAGGTTTGGTTTTAAAGATGATCTGCGTCAAAAATAGTGTCAAATACCAAATAGTTTCTGAATATTCAGAGCCACACTAGTAATTATTAGGATGCCTCTCCCCTCCCCTTTCCATAATCATCGTATCAAAACAGAAATACAAACTGAGCAGCCCTCAACCCCCACCAGGCATTAGTAAAACAGTCACTGCGAAAGGGTTCCTGTATATTTTACTCGTGATTAATGAGAAGAAATTGCGTAACCTTCCGAAGGCGTTGGATATTTCCTGAAAGTAATCCATTTCGACTCTCTTATTTCTCCGTTCCTCCGCACTTCGGTCGCCGTCTCAGAAGCGCGGGCCGCCCTCATCTACCTCTTGTATAATACGCCAAAGGCCGTACATTGCGCTGCCGGGGATTCGACAATCCATCACAGTCCACAGCCGAACGAAGGCGGCAATGAATTCAAGATGAATTGGCATTCGAAAATGTACCAGTTAATTAATGGACTTTTAAGAATCTGCTTCGGTCATTTACCTTGTAGCCCAGTGAAATAGGTAATTTAAAAATAAATAACTGATAATATTTTGAAACTTGGCACACATATTTATTAAGGTGTACTGTTAAGGCGACTACCTCTCTCAAACAGTGAAAAACTGACATTTTGCAATCAAATTTACGTGACTCCCGTGAACATTTAAATAATAATAAAAATATGAGTCTTGTAGGAATTTTTTCAATATTTTGTTCTACGATGTCGAATTTCAATGTTTTGATTTTTTTCTTAACAAAAATAAATAAAATCTGAAGTCATCGCTTTTTTGTAAATAGCATTTTTCTTGGAATCTTTAAGGGTTAGCAACTTGAAACCATGTTGGTAATGAGTACGAAGTAAATGATCAAAATTTAACATTGCTTTATTTTTAATTATTTTACATTTTCCATTACAATCTTCCAACAAACCAAAAAAATATTTTTTGTCAAACGCAATTTTAGTAAAATGGTATGTTGCACAAGGAAAAATAGTCCTTCCCTGTAAAGCGCCCCGCTCGACATTCCCTTGGCAAGTCCAGTCCGTGCGGGGCCGCATACCCTGCCGGTATTGCTTTAGGCTCCGCGTCGCTTTTTTTACAATTTAACGCGATCTATTTCAAGATATTATTTTGCAAAAAGGTGCTAACTTGGAATCGATCACAAAACATGGGGAAGAAATATTCATTAGCATCCAATAATGCATTCAAAATATGTATTTGGGCTGATAGAATCAAAACGATGAGTTTCAATGTAGCAAATTTTAATAATTTCAATCGATCGACGCGGCGCATCTAGTCAGGCGACAGCTGTGGCGACAGGCGGCAGGGCTTCTCAAGTAGCAACCCAGCATGAAAATTCCAGCGATGTTTTTTAATTTAGTGGTATAAAACCCGTTTTTTATATTTTTAGCACAAAGAGGGCTCGAATGGTTGACCGTACATAAATTAACTGCAGCGATATACATTAAAATGCCACGGTAATTAAATTTCTTTAGGATTTCTATTACATATACCTATGTGTTTATTCTATATTCTGTATAGCAAATGCATAAAATGTAGGGCCTTGAACTACACATTAATGCAGTATAGGTGCTTACATTTTTGAGCACGCCGAGGCCTTTCTGAAACACTCCCATGTATGTTTAGCGTTTTTTGATGGTATCGGCGTTATGATTTTCAATATTTTTTCGATTTTTCCCAAACTGACGATATTGTTTTGCGTTACGTGACTAACTGTAGCAGATATTGTTTTTCTTTTATTCTACAGTCATATGACAAAAGTGGTATGTTTCACTGATGATACGGTCTTGTTATTCATTGACAAAATGTGGTCATACTATTGTGAAAAGGCTAGTAAGAAAAAGACTAGTAGGACTAGTAGGAAAGGTAAGGTAAAGATTAGTAGGAAAGTAGTAGTAGTAGTAGTAAGTATAAACTAGTAGTAGTAGTAAGAGAAGAAAGTAAGTCAAGACTAGTAGGAAAAGCGTAATTGGAATAGTAAGTGTCCTAAGTAACTCCTTGTTGTAAAAATAATATTAGGTGAACGTTTACCGGCCTTTTTATCTGAAATTGGAACACATTGCTGTAAGAATAATAGTATGATTATCGAACTTTCTACCAGAATTATAAAATAAAATTGCAATAGTTTCACTGCTTGAAGTCAATAGTTACCACGGCTTATAATCAGAATAATTGTAACTAATCGCTTGTTGCCGGCGTTGACGTGGGAAGTAGATCCTAGAAAAAATGTACTTAAAAATTACACAATAAATTGATGTGTGTGTGTTTCTTAAATAATAATAATAAAAACATGTACCTATCCCGTATTGAAGTCGAGTCCAAAACAAAGTTTCTTGACTTACCGGACTGCTATCCTACACCACTGCCAATTACTGAGAATACACACAAAGATTTATTGAAGCTTTGCTCAGATCAAGTTATAACTCAACAGTGTCAGGCAGAGTATTTAGCTTTAATATTCAACAAAATGGTGAATGATACTTTGCCGCAAACTGACATCGAAGATAATGTTGACCAATAGTCAACTTATCTATAAAACTATTTCGTGATGATTGTGTGTGCCAAAAAAAAGTTGTTTGATGTTGTTCTGCAGCATCCACTACAATATAGCATAACGATTGCTCTGCAAATGATTTTTATGTGTGTAAAGATAAGTAATTAGCGTACCTACTTTTTTTTTTGTTGGTTCTCCTCACGATGTTTTTGCTAAGCAATGTTTCTTATGCTCCTCTGGCATAATGATGTGAATCGTCACTTAACCTTCTTTAAGTTATTCTACAGTCATATGACTTATGCCCTATTACCTCTTAGTATGATGATATCAAATGTAGCTTAGTCTTTTTTGTCATTTTTGAGGCTGTTATTTATCCGAATCGCTGCTCAAATCAAAAATTAGAATGTGATTGGGATATTGTAGCCCATTTTTTTACTTGAAGACATCTTAATTCCGTCATTCCTATTTTACAAAATGTTATAAAACTCTCGACATCAAAATCCACACCGTTTTTTTAAAATGATTAATTAGGTAATGGATATACACCTATTCCACTTCTTTTTTTCACATACATACTGTGCGAGCGAGCACTGTATTTGAAGCTCACGAAGTTTTAATATTACTTTGTCGAAAAAATCATTTTCATTCTGCTCGACTTAACGTGTTGTACCAAAATGTTTAGCCTCAATCACGTTCAGTGTAGTACCGATACCTGAGATCTTAGATTTTTTCCAATAACACTTAATAGAAATTGTCGAAGTCTCCTCGCTTCGATGATTTAACCACATTAAAAATGTTACGCCATGTTTACAGCCACCTTTGCTGGCGGCACAATCTTCGCAGGCTAAATTCAAAATTTCTTCGTTTTTTTTCATCGCATGCTAAACTGCAATGAGATGGTTTTGTACGTACGCGATGTTCTGGTGCGATTCTACATTTAACTTTACAAATATCACCTGCTCGTTTAATTTGCACGTAACCAATAGTATCATCTCTCTTGCCGATAGGATTAAAAAGGCGATTCACGTATTTTATTCATGGCATAAAAAAAACGTTTTGTACATCTGTTCGATTCACTGTATTCGCAAAGGGTTAAATTATTTAGTTAAATTTTATTAAAAAGAATAATTAGGTATTACCATTTCACTATTTATATATTACACAAAACTTAAAAGAGTTGGTACTTGCGCCGCGTTTGCGAAATTGGTTATTATATGGTATCGTTAAATTAGATTTTCAAAATAGCTATGTCAGGCGGCCGACGGGTATAATTACTTACTTTTGCATTATTACTCCTTGCATTTCGGCGGCAAAAAAACACTATTATTCGAAAAATAATGGACTACTATAAATCCATCATTTTAGGTAGATTATCCGATTGCCCTTTTTCAAATCCTTCGTCCATTCCACTGCACTTTATTAATTGAATACACTTTATGAACGTAACAGTAGGTATAATGCACGGCCGAAACAAAACAAAATGAAATCCACTGACGAGTAGAGTTCGTTAATTCAGAGCAAAATACATACTTCAACCGCTGACAGCCGGCAGTACTCTAGTAACAAGAGCGCGCGAGCGATCGGAGTGTTGGAAAATGACGTCATACAGTAGCCGGCCGCCCGAGCGCCGGGTTCGATATTTACGGGAGTTTTAAATGCGTGCAAAACAAAAACTACTTGGTATTTTTGAATGAAACAAAAACTAATGTATTTGTGTAAATAAAAGCTCTAATATGACGAAGTTGCAAGCGAATTTGCAGACCCAGTAACATTCTCCATTATATGAAAATTAATTATATAAAATTAAAAATATTTTTTTTTGTTGGTTATCCTCACGATGTTTTTGCTAAGCACTATTTCTTATGCTCCATTACCTTCTGGCATAATGATGTGAATCGTCACTTGTCCTTCTTTACCCATTTAAGTTATTCTACAGTCATGTGACATGCCCTATTGCCTCTTGGTATGAGGATATCAAATGTAGCTTAGTTTTCTATACTCTTCGTTTTTTTCTGTGTAAATGTAACTTATGCCTTATTACCTCATACGGAAAATGAGATCAATTGATCTAAGCGACATAGAGCCACATAAAACAACGTGTAAATAAATAAGTAAGTGTGCCAATTAATGCTTTTATTTTTCCTGATTCTAGACCTGTTTCCATTTTCACGATATGACAATAAATAAAAAAGTTAAGTCCATTTTTATGCAATTTCAAACTTTAAACTGCTCTCGTGGGCAATTCGGTTTATGTCGCTTATACCCGATTACCTTTTAACCTTCGATATGATAATAAATTACAGAACTTGCCTAAATATTCTTATTCTGAAGGGGTATCTAGAAGAAATAGATACAATCTTATTATTATATAATTCGTTCCTGAGAGGATCGAATACCTAAAAGTTATCTACATAAGTTTCTACATAATATTATTATTTGCAAGAATTTTTGGAAGGAAAATATTCTAATATTAAAACTGCTTCCACAGCGGCGCCGACCGCGACTTAGGTTGCGAGCGCATGTCGCAATGACGACGTCACATGTCGCAATGACGAGTGGGCGACGACAGCGCCAATTCTACGCGGTGGTCGCGCGTAATCAAGTAGTTAGCCGTGTAATCATAGAGGGCGCTAAAAAATACCCCTACCATAGACGTCTCCTGCCTCGTTTCACCCCTCGCCTGTCTCAAAAGAAAGTTGAATTTGATTTAGCCAACAGCGTCACCTTAAACATGCTGAAAGTCACCTTCTCAACCTGGTATGCTCCAGCCGCCATGTTGGAAAAATGGTGCTCCGATTCAGTTTTTCGCTTATGTATATCTCGCTAACTATTAGTGATATCGGATTTACGCATGATGTAAAAAAAAGCTGATAAAATTCTCTATAATAAAAAATATTTACATTTTCCATATCAGTTATTTTTATTATCAGTTATTTCCGTCTACGTCGAATTTTGTTCCTATTCGACTGGGTTGTTTTTTACCGAATGATGTAAGATTCTGATGAATAGTGTAAGTCTAGCCAGCGAATCATGACTGATCATTTTTATCATAATTGTCATGGGGAGGGGGGGGGGATGACATGACACATTTGATGACAAACGCATTTTTACTTAGACTTTTATTTTCACCACTAAACCGTCTACAATACAAGCACGCGTTCTCAACCTTCGTCTCCAGTCACAAATCCGGCGAAATCAGACGCCGCCATTTCGACCGATCACGGACCCGTGAAGACTCGTCCGCCTCCCACTAGAGGGCGTCACTCGCCTCTCGCGCGAAATCCAAATAATTTCCGCCACTACATCATCAATTCATCATGTATTTATTCCGTAAGCTGTATTTTGAAGAACACTAATAGATCAAGTGAATCGATTATTTGAGAAACAACATAAGTCCAGTGAGGTCAACTTTTCAGGAGAGGCTAAAAACTGTTTATCTTGGCCTGTGTGTTATCTAAGAGGCCATTTTTTTCTAGAAGTAGTCGTGCATTATATTGACTGTTCTAAGTCAAAAAAAGTATTATATGATATTCCAGTAATTTATAAAAAATATCAAAGTTGCTGGACTTGTGTTGTTTCTCAAATAAATAGAAAAAATATAATTACATATAATTATTATTATGGTTTTATAAATTTTTCTTATGCTTAAAACATACTAAACTATTTCAATCATGTGTGTACTTAGTTTACATCCCTAAATCCATTAATCCTCATCAGAGTTTACATCATGGTCGCAGACTGTCCATTTGAAGATGACGTCATAGAATCCTTTTACGTCTCGATTGTCGGGCAGGAACCTTTTAAACTTCTTTATATCTTCCATTTTCTTTTTATTTATAGCTCTTTTTGAACTGGATAATCCAGAGCATTCGGTAATACTATGGGTCCACGGTTAACGGCTCGAAGTTTAAACGTATGTGTTACCAAGGCCCCGATGTGTTCTGACACTACTACAGTTCCAGGATGTTCTCTAGAATGTAGTGCTTGAACGTAGATATCTTGAAATTTAGTTTGTCGTCTTTATTGAACGTAATGCTTGAACGTAGATATCTTGAAATTTAGTTTGTTGTATTCATTAATGTTACGACCTCTGGTCTCCACGGACAACATGTTGCGTTTGAAAATCTTCGGCGACCAATTTTTTAAATCAATGAATGTGTCGTTATCTGGTAAGCAAACGAAGAAGTTTGCTTTATTGGATCAATGAACCATGAGTTCGATGTACTCTTTCAGTGTGAAAACTCTTAATTTCTAATCTTAATTTTTCTCTTTAAAACAGCAAAGTCCCTATCACATGCTAGAAATGAATGCCCTCTGAACGGGTAATATTGCTCGATAGAGTTAAACTCTCCCTCTGACACTAGGGCGGAGCACATTCGAACCATTGTATGGTTTTTGAACCATTGTACGACATAGATGAACGTACTCCATCTAATGTCAAAGTGACTTTTCGCATAGACAAAGAAAGGAGAAACCACACTAGTCTAGGACTTGTGTGGTTTCTCAAATAAACGGAAATTTCGCGCCATTACTGCTCCATAGATATTTGGTGGACTAGTGTTATTTTTTCTGAGAAGATGCATATAGGTATTTAGAATAAAGTTGCATCAAAAAGTGAAAATCGAAAAAAATGTGACTAGTGTTGTTTCTCAAATAAGCAATTCAAGTATACAAGTCGGAGAATCAATAAAGAGAGGTATACAAATATAATTAAAATAAAGTATAGAAAAGGACACATGTCTAGTCAAATATTGAAAACAATATCAGTCTGAAAGAGTATTAATTCATATTGATCATATTACAATAATGACTGTAGGTACTAGATAACAGTATGTCTTACACATATAATAATTAAATAGGAAATATCCAGCAAATGATTTAGGAGAATGGAAAATAATCAGAAAAAATAAATAATAAAATAATATTAATCAGGAACAATAACATAGCCAGTCAAAAACGAAATATCCTTAAGGCTAAGACACGTTAGTTTCAAAAGATTTTAGAGTTGTGTGGACCCTTAAGGGTCCATACCTAGTTACTAATTTGTTGCACTTAGATTAATCCTTTTCTTAGTGCAACAGTCAAAATGTATATATCCGTCATTATCACGAAAAAAAAAATGCGCGTTCACAATACCTTTCCTCTGCAAGGAAATAAAAAATATATATCATTGATCGTTCTTCCTAGTTACCATTCATATGTATGGCTTCATAACTATGAGTACTACCCTCAAATAATCCTCGAGTGTCTATATCCCTTTCAAAATACGCAATATTCCCTCGATTCGCTAGCGAAGCGTCTACTCTATTTCCACGTCAGCACATCTGCAATCGATTACATTCACGTCGCGATCGGAACAGGAACAAAAAGGTAATATTTCTTTTAATCCGTCGGCAAGGATTGTTATCAGTTTGAATAACCCGGGCGGGAATTTCGCCTCCCACTCTTCCTGGCGCGGCGCTCTCTTTGTCTGGCGACATATTATGAGTAATAGCAAAGATAGGCATTCATATCGTCGCTTCGTATGTCAGACGTCGCACATGCTAACAAGCAAACTTATCAGGTCGTGGGAAAACCGACTACGTTCGTTAACGATATATTTTTTTTAGTAGTGTAAATGGGATAAAATTCACAATTTTATATGTGCATAGTAAGAAACCTTTTTAGGCTACTTTATTTATTGGTCAATTTAGTTGTATATTAATCAATATATTTATTTATTTTACTTATCTATAAAATTAAATATTTTCATTTTCTGTATTTAATATTAGTTCTTTATTTATATACACATTTATATATTTATATTAACCTTAAAATTTATAAGAATGAATGAGCAATCGAAATGAATAAAAAAAAAAAAGAAAAAAAAGAAAGTGAAGTCACTATGATTAAAGTGAAGTCTTAAATACTATCACCCCAGAACAGATATACAATCTAGTGGGGTGATAAAATCCAGACAAATGTAATCTAATCTGCTTCATTTGACACTAAACACGATATATTTTTGTTAATTTATTGAGACTTAGACAACTGTTTACTAGATATTTGAACAGTTGAGGTACGCTATAACACTCGGAATGACCTAACGGTTCTAACAAAGTCATAGACTTCTAAATCGGTCACCGCGTTTAGAATTTATGGCGAAATAAAGAAACGGAAAACATACATAAGTGTACTCTGAACTCCTTTTTTTGTTGGGCATTCGTGTAGAAAAATAATATAATAGTTTATTGTAATAACGATTAAAACTGCCAAAGGACAAGAGATCATTACAATCATATTTTTAAAAATTGTTTCTAATAGATAGAATAAAAATTGTCGAATTGAAATTCTAAGGAGAAAATGTATAATAAATTGTTGATCCGACTAAAAGTATAATTATTATAAATTATCGGCAATTGGCCGCTGTCAGCCTATGCGATTTTATTTTGGTTATGCGCGTCTTGGCTATGTGACATACCTACACGTTGTCAGAAATGTTAAACGGCCCAGTTTAACAATGCGATCGTTTTTGTGTATATGCAAGTCTATTCTACAGTATATTAACGTCAGAATGTTTACAACCAAAAAAGGCCCCGATAAGTGTAAAAGGGGCCCCGAGATTTCGACGGCCGCGGCCTAAAGGCCTCTACATGGGTTAATCCAGCACTGGTTTGAATCTATCGCGGACCATTGGCATCCTTTGCCCGGCTTTGAATTCAGGATCAGGCTTTCTGTGACAATGTTACATTCTGCTTTAAAGATAATGGGGTATTGAAGAATTAGTAAATTGTGACAGTTATCAAATGATATTAATGATAAGATGAGCCTATCGTAGGTTTCTCTCAATGGCAGCGGGCAATTTTCTCCCTGCGGCCTTTTACTTCCTATCTAATATACGGGCGATATTATTGGCCTGTCGCGGATATTATCCTGTTTTCCTCGTGATTTATAAAGCGAAATAGACTTAAATTCCGATTATTGCCGTATTCGTCGGAATGGAAATATATATTTTTGTCAGAGTTGCATTATTTATGTGCTTGTTATTGTGGCTGACGGTTGCAAACGCTTTGCCGACTCATATGAACCGAACCATATTGCATACATTTACGTTGAGGGCTTTAGAATGTATTCTGCTGACATTGAATAATATCTACGTTATTTCCAACGAGTCTACACTACATAAGATAAAGGGATTATGAAATGTCTGTATCATGTTAATATGATCGTATTAAGGTTTAAGAAGATAGTATAAACATATTACATCTTCTTGGAGAATCGCAATGTTGTCGAGGGTCAAATAGTTTTTGATTTTGATTATTAAAACTAAAAAGAATGATACTATTTTGGCTCAAACTTTAATAACAATAAACCTAATCAATCATATGTAATATGATATGTGTAAATCATATATCATATGATAGATATTGTTAAGTATTATAATTACTTTTATGACAGCTCTTTTTGATTCGTGGGTAAAAAAAAAAGCTATATACGGCAGTAGATGTCGATAGTGGTTGGTTTTACCTGTTGAGTAGCATGAGAGATGGGATACGATGAGAGAATGAGAGAAGGGCTGCAATCGAACCACGTGGCGGGTGTCACGTAAAGGTGGGTATCCATTAGGTTCGTGCATCAACTATGCTCCGCGCATCTGCAACTGCTCAAATGGAGACGGTTCGCGCATCAACTCAAGAACAACGAGTGCTCCGCAGTATTCATTCGAACATTGAGCGAACATATTGTCGTCGCTAGAATTTATTTTTAAATTTATCACCTTTCGGATCCCACAGCACTGTATAATTTCGGCACCCCCTTATTAGAACTAGACATTTCTCTTTGGCCCACTTCATAGCGATGGATTCGCGTTTACTCAGCGTCGAATGTGGTGCGCGAGACGTATCCACCAACGTCTCACTTTGCTCGCGTCCACCACGCGTCCACGAACACACTGCGCATCACTTTGTGTTTTCGCTTTTTCTCGCCACCGCTTGGCGCGCTCGCCGTGGAGCGTGCAACGTTGCACGCTCCATGAGCGCCAACGTATCCCCTACTGGAGTGGTTGCAGGTGCGCGGAGCAGAGTTGGAGCGCGAACCTAATAGATACCCACCTTAAGACATCAGTTGTTGTTTGGATTTCGTTTTGTGCTGTATCAATATTTTTTGCTGTATTTTTTTTAAGTTCATGGAATAAAGGATACGTATAAAATAGTAAAAATGAGATATTAATAATAATATTTGTTAACAGACATTTTCCGCCAAACAACTAATAATGGAATATATAAAACTCAAATAAAACTAAAAAATTAAAGGTGAGGTTTAGTTTTAAAAAATAACTAAAATATGCCTAATATATATCTCCCAAGTTTATTAGGTTGGTAAGCTCAGAGCTCATACAAATAGTACCGTTCTTTTTTATCAGACTTTCTGCCCACGTTAGGAATGATTAATAAAGCTCATGGCGTAGCCCGGGCCACAGGGCATAGAGTCACTGCACTCTATACATATTTTGGAAGTATGTAGTTTATAATCATTTGTATTGGTGTTCTCCTTAGAACAGGCTCTGCCTAGTTAGGAGCAACACAATCTATGTTAAGTGTTAACGGTGTATTTTTTTTGTGGACCAAAAAAAAAAAAAAGAAAAAAGGGCGTGCGAGCATTATTCAGTAAAATGCTCACAACTCTATTAATATCCGATCGAAATGAAACATTGTGAGGTGATACTAGATAGCGTTGCGCATCATATAATAGTTCGGTGGGAAACGCCATTATGATAGGTTACGCCTCTTCCGCACCCAGTGCTTCAATTGGTGCTAAAATCAAACTGATTCAGCGAAAGAGTTAAACAATCACATTTAAAAATATAAA
This sequence comes from Micropterix aruncella, assembly GCA_944548615.1. Classification (NCBI taxonomy): domain Eukaryota; kingdom Metazoa; phylum Arthropoda; class Insecta; order Lepidoptera; family Micropterigidae; genus Micropterix; species Micropterix aruncella. Next base: position 25,502,698 of record OX155964.1, on the reverse strand, counting down.
AATTCTTTCCTGAATGAACGAGAAATTCTGCGAATTATTTGACTATGTAGTTTGAATTGCATTTTATTTGTTTGAATAGGTAGTATTTATTTAGACGATGATAATTTTATTTATATTTATAGTATTTTAAAACCTATTTTTATATTATCGTATTTTATTTTAAAGTTCTGTGTAAGATTTAACTCTTTAGGCCTCGGCCCCTCAGCCGATTGACAAATTGATGTCCCAAAAAAAATTTGTAAAAATTAGTAAAAAATTTGAATTATGACACTGTCTCGCCAAACCATTAATTACTGCCAAACCACTGTACCCATAATTAAAATAAAACATATTAACATAATGAAACATAATAAAATAAAACAAATTAAATTAAAATAAAATTTAAACGGGGCCGTCACGCTGAATCGTGTTATGGCCGATATCGGCCAATCGGGGCCTGAGGGGTTAAATATATATTTTTGTACTATTGATGATTTTATTTTTAATTTTGATTACATTTTAATATTTTTACTAGCACTTTAAAATAATTTCGGTAATATATTTGAGATATTTATGATATTATAATACTTTGACTACTTTAAACCAGTACTATAATCCTAAATCCATCTTTAATCTTTTTATTGTAATGAAACTTCATGATTTATTAAATACTTATAAGTCCTAACTTGAATTCTTTGTTTCTTATTTTTTTTTATAAATCTAAATGTATGTGCAGGTAAAACTGGTAAAGACTCAGACCATGAGAACTAGCTTTCTCCTGAATTCTATCGACGTTGAAGAATCCTTTTGAAAGAACCATATTATATACCCAATGTGCCATCTAAATAATGGTATCTTAAACTTTTGCCATTGTAGTTCGAAGCCAGAGTCATTGTTATTATGAGAGATGTGATTTATGCTGTATGCCGTTGTCTAAATTTTTACCAAATGTGACATTTATTTTGTCTTGCTCGTTTTATTGTGTTTATTCGAAAACACGTAACGTTGTCACAGGTGACAGCTATCGCTGTCTGATACTGAGAAGTAAGAAACTATTTGTTGAACATTTATGCTTTACTGTGCTATATATAGGTATACTAAATCATAGGTAGACATAAATTTATTAATGAATCATTTTATAAAATTAGTTAAAGTATTAAAATTTAAAGATAGACATAATCAAATAATAAAAATCAATATATAAAACCATGAGTAATAGTATTGAAAGTGTCAATTATAATTAAACGGCATACAGGCCGGCAGAGCATTAAACTGGGAAGGGTCGTAATCCAAGAATCTTGCGGGAAAACGTAATTTAGTAAAGTCACAGTCTAAATATAAACTATGAGTACATCTAGTGGCGAACTAAGGCGTCTGCCTTAGTTCAGGCCTTTGCCTGAACTAAGGCAGACGCCTTAGTTCAGGCATAGGCCTAGTTAGACGGCGTTAACATAGTGATCAATATGCTGCATTGTACATTGTTATTTGCTACTAGTCCAAGAACGAATGGTTTGTAATGCTACAGTAATATGTATACGTCGTGCTTTACTATAAATAAATATAAAAATAAGCATATTTACGTACTCTCATAACTAGACCAAAGTATTCGAGTAACTGCAATACAGCTTCATTACACCTCACTTGACGTAGCGGAAATATACTTCAAAGAGTCTGCTGCCGCATACATCACCAGCCACCGCATACATCACACGCTAGAAAACACAAGTGCGGAAAATTTCATCGACGCTACCAACCTGAAATGAAATTGCCAATTACAGAGAGGCAAACTGAAAAATCTCTCAGTCGACGTCGTACGCAATTACCGCCCAAATGAAAAATACCAATTAATTTTCCGTCGGGATAAAAATGCGCGGGAAATTGCGCGCGCTTTTCGTAAACCCTATTTTACATGCCTTCGGGAGTTGTCTTTATGTAATAAAAATGAGCTGATATTACCGATCGGTAAAATATACTATGTTTCCCGAAATTTCTAAAGGTCTCTCGTTCTCGTTGAAGGCTCAATAAATTAGGATTAAAATCCCATTAAAGTTAATATTTTAAAAAATTAAAATCCCTTGTATAAACAAAGATCCATATAATAATCGATAACTTTATCTATAAGATAAACTAAAATGTATTTTATTAACACAATGTTTTATATAATAAATAATTTTATAATGACTTTAAATAATAGGTTGGTATTATAATACGCTCGTTTTAATAACCGTTTTAATAAGCGTTTAAATAACCGATAAATAATCTAATGAGGTTTGAAAAAAATGTCATAAATAAATTTTCAATTAAAATAATAAAATAACCATAATAATAATTTTAAAATATATATATTTATATCTATAGATCATGTAATTCAGTCTTGCTATAGTAAAATTTTACTTTTACACTTTTTTTTAGTAACATATTTAAATATCTGCTTTATAAATATCCGTTTTATAAACGATAGCTTTGGCAAAAATATCGAAACAGCTGCCACCCAAATTCCATATATCCCTCGTAGATTTCATAGGGGGCATCTGTAGCCGACATTTTTTACTATGTAGGAACTAAATAATATTTTAATTGGAAAAATTCTGGGCGTTGATGTACGCATATTACCCCTGCAACTTCCCCAGTCCGATAGCCGCCGAGCTGTGGGCGAAAAATAAATTACGAATCATAATCCGGCCGCAGCGCAAATATCCGTTTTATAAACGATAGCTTTGGCAAAAATATCGAAACAGCTGCCACCCAAATTCCATATATCCCTCGTAGATTTCATAGGGGGCATCTGTAGCCGACATTTTTTACTATGTAGGAACTAAATAATATTTTAATTGGAAAAATTCTGGTCGTTGATGTACGCATATTACCCCTGCAACTTCCCCAGTCCGATAGCCGCCGAGCCGTGGGCGAAAAATAAATTACGAATCATAATCCGGCCGCAGCGCAAATATCCGTTTTATAAACGATAGCTTTGGCAAAAATATCGAAACAGCTGCCACCCAAATTCCATATATCCCTCGTAGATTTCATAGGGGGCATCTGTAGCCGACATTTTTTACTATGTAGGAACTAAATAATATTTTAATTGGAATAATTCTGGGCGTTGATGTACGCATATTACCCCTGCAACTTCCCCAGTCCGATAGCCGCCGAGCCGTGGGCGAAAAATAAATTACGAATCATAATCCGGCCGCAGCGCACGGAAATTATTTGCAAACTGGCACTTGTGAACTGATTTAATTCCATATGCTACATTCATCAGGCACTAAGAGGAAATTAACAAATGGCTAAGGACTGGATTCTTCGGTGGAATGTAGGAATGTAGGAAGGTTAAATTACAAAAATAAATATTTTTTTCAAATATTTATTTTTTTTAAAATTTACAAAAAAAAAAACAAAAACACACAGATTAAAAATTAAAACTGTAAATAGACAAAAACTATGTAATAAAACCACGAACGTTGCAAAATTTGTGATATCCTCAGGATATCTCTTTTCCTGGTTTTCAGGAAATCCCTTATTAATTATTGGTACATATATGATATTAAAATAAAATAACCAAATGAAATAAATCTGAAAAAAAATCTAAATAATCATAATCAATCCACCCAGATATCAAAATAATCAAAATCAAAATATTTGACATTCAATAATCATGATATAAATTATAAAGAAACGAAAAGATAATATTAATAATCAAATTATCAAATAATTATTTTAAAATAAAATTAAAATATGACATCTAAACATTTTCCTCTAATAGTAAACTCTCATAGTGGTCCTTAAATACTGCAATTGATTTAGTTCGCAATGCCATTCTTAACCGATTCCATACAACCGCAGAATAATAGGAAAAACTGCACTAGCTGCCTGTGCATTTTCGTGCATGTGTTGTTGATCATTGAAGAAATAGCTTATCGGAAAATGCTTTTACACGTTATATTAATATTTATCCTAATACAATATTGTGGGCATGTTTTCTTTTTTTAATTTTTACAACAATTCGATTATGAAGGTTACGCATTTTGAATTAGACGCATTTCCTTTATATATGCAGATTTTGATTATTGCTTGATTTTTAATTATACCCTTATTTTTAACTACACATTTAATCCGATTATTTTCGATTATTTTATTTTGTATCTTTTTTTTAAGTGATTTCAGGCCATTCAATAAACATTAGGAATTTTTAACATCGAACGATTGTTAGTATTTGTTATTTTTTATGATTATTTCTTTTTCTAAATAATGTCATTTGCTAGATATTTTAGCTAGAATAATGAATAATGCTATTAAATAATTGGTTATTACTAAACTTAGAAAATAAGTAAAATTGTCAACCTGTTGCGATAACGGGGAATAATGAGAGACATCATATTCTTCATTATCACCATAAAATGTAACACCATAATTCAGACAATTAATATATTTCATATTTCAATAACGTGTTATATTTGTATGTAGAACTATCTAGATACGATATATTCACCACAAACCGACATGATTCGGTAATTACCACAGATATATTAATTATTTTTACACAGGTGTAAATGTGTTTAAATAAATTAAAACTATTATTATTTTATTTAAAATAAAAAATACGCCACTTGTTTGTCACGGGGTGCTCCAGCAGAGAAACCTCTTAAAACATCAGAATTACATCGAATTAGAACCGCCCTATCGGGAACTGCTTCGCCGCCAGAAGGAAGAGGAAAACCAAAAAGGAATTTCGAATACCCATCAAAATTTCCGCGGGTAGGCTCCAGGAGTTACTGACTTACTCATTTATGTTATTTATAATATACAGTTATACTTGCAATTAATCTGTCTTTATATTAAGGATATTTATCGTTATGTAAAATAGGCCCGATCACGTTTCGTTCAACCGAACCATACAGAGCAATACGTTAGAGGGTAATATGAAATGAACTTTCGTCGATTTTACCTCACCAAACTTACCTGTCGAATTTATAGATGCTCGAATAAGTTTGAACACATTTCCTACTCACCGAAGTTAGCTGCTTTAACTTCGGTGAGTAGTTTTAATGCGGAAAAGTTCAGATCACCGTTCAGATCACAGATCGAGTTAAGAAGCCTCAGACATGGTCAGTACTTGGATGGGTGACCGCCTGAGTATTGTCACGTGATGTAATAAGAAGTATATATAAAATAATTATCGTTAAACATTAAGGTAGGCCGTTACCATATAGGGTATAAATGAATATAATATATAGATTCGTAGGTATAATTTGAAGTTCGTAGCACCTGCCGTTTCGTCGTCTTCGTAACCGCCATTGTCCAGGGTAAAACCGGACAAAGGCGTGGCGGTTGCAACATCGCCCAAACGTCAGGTGCTACAAACTTCACTCGGTGATTGTTTATTATCTACAATGCCAAACAGTAATATATTTATCGACCTAAATCATAATTAGGTTGTAATTTATTTTTCTCTTGCAATGCCACAATCTCGAACAAAAGATAAGTCTAATAGGCAAAACCCATCAACATCAGAATTTTCTACTGATGTTCAAGCCAGTGTGCACTCTTTTATGTGCGTAATTTGTTTAATGCGCGCCTAAAATGCGTCTGGCTAAGGTTTGGCGATCGCAAATAACAACCAGATGCTATCCTAAGCTATTGTTATAATGTTAAGTATTATCTGACCAATTTTCAGGTCTTCTAAGAAAAAAGGCTACCATTTGTTCAGTTTTTCGGCATTTTCCAGCTCAACGCTCCGGAAACTCCATCCACTAAATATATACTTTTCTGCTATTTAGAATTAATTACTGAATAATCTACGCTTTGTGACTAGGATTGGTAGAGGGACGAGGCTACTATCTACGTTTCGTTAGTAGGAATAGTAGAGAAACAAAACTACGTCCTAGACTATTATTAGTCGTAAAAAAAATACTATGGATGTGATGAATGTGAATTTAATTATCGCGATCATCAATAGGAAGCCTAGTGACACGCGAATGCAAGTTTCTCTGCCATAATAACTTGCAGTATATTTATAGCCAGGCTTAGCATGCATATTCAAGCATATCCAGGCAAATGTGTATTCGCATCACGTATTCGCATCGCTAAATACATCTACGTATAGGTAAGCTCCTTCATAAATATAAAACTTCCAACAAAACATGTAATAATACTTTAAATATATATCTAGTAAATGTAGTATATTATATGATATATAACAAACTAGCTGCGCCCAGCGGTTTCACCCGCGTGGTGATGGAAAATTGTGATAATGATGATAGAAAACCATATATCTTTATAAATTGTAGCCTATGTGTTATTCTGATGTGTAAGCTATATTATTGTAAAGTTTCATCAAAATCCATTCCGTAGTTTTTGCGTGAAAGAGTAACAAACATCCATACATACATACAAACTTTCGCGTTTATAATATTAGTAGGATAACATTGATTTATAGCGTATTAGATTACTCAATTCTACAACTACAGCTGTCACCTACAACGAGGGAACCCAACACCTAAGGAAGTTTCAACGACATTAGATCGTGAGCGTGAGGTGAGAATAGAAGACTTCGGGCAAAAACTGACCACTGTAAACTTGAGCTGTCAACTACAATGGGCGAACCCGTCCCATTAGGAAGTTTTACTAATATTTGATCGTTCTATCTCCCGTGAGGTGAGCGTAGAAAACTTGGGACGAAAACAGTCCACTGTATATTTACGCCACTCGCGAGATAACCAGGTAAATCGCCAGTAGGCCGTCACTCGCGCCCTTACTTCTAGTTGCAACCAGATTACTCCGATCTGCCGACTGGTTACAGGTTCGAGGTCGCTTACGCGGTCCTCTCCCTTACGTAGCGGTGATACGGTTACTTACCGAATCTGTCGCGGCCCACGACATCATTTGTCCGGCTATATTAAGTAGCCGATTGGTCGTTTCAAGAGCAGTTGCCTTAAGGTTAACAACTAAACCCGCTTTATAGGAAACAATACTGTTTCCAGACTTCCCCTATGTCAGTCGGAAAGCACCATCGATTGGCTGACGCCGCACGGTGCGCTAACCGTCCAGAAGCGCCTGAAGGTTGATTCCTAGGGAAACTAGCCGGCAGACCGGAGTCCTACCCGGGCTCGCACTTCTACGTAGAGACCGCCGGATGGGTGTTGACCCGTGAGTTTGGCCGACCCTAAAAGCATGGGTCTTAGTGGCCTAACTGCAACGGGTCCCATTAACTTCCTAAGCTCAGGTCCACTTTACGAACCTATATTGAGGTAGGTACGGGATATACAAAACTTTTTTTTAAAATATTTTTTTCTGTTTTTGATTTGTCAAATTTCTGAATCTTATTTAATGAAGAAAAGTTTGAAAAGCGTTGAGCGCGCTGCGCTATCTAGCGGTAGGTAAAATATCGCTAATAATAAATATTAGCGATATTTTACCTACCGCTAGATAGCGAGTGCATCGTGCTCAAAGCTTTTTAGACTATTAAAAAAAACGACGAACTAAGCGACTTTTTCCCAAAAGTCGCTTAGTTCGTCGTACCTACTGATTCACCCACTATAAGGATGCCACTATTCAAAAACTGACCGTGTAAATTGTGAGGGCATATACTTTGAAAAACAATAAATATATCAAATAGTAAATAATAAGTCTAATATCTGGTCTTAATTACCAGAATTCATAAACTTTCAGTATGACCTAAGTATTATATGACGTTTTCGATAGAAAAATCTAATGCAGCCACGCTGAAGCTGCTGTGAAAGTGGCATCCGTACACGTCTAATAACAAAATGTCGGCGCGTTGTTTTACCTCTCGGTTTTCCATTTTGCAGCGCATTTCATTTCCACGCTGCGCCCTGCAGTAAATTAAATAAATCGCATTTCAGGAGACGCAAATGTAATTTAAGGAGAAATTTTCCGATGACGTCAGTGAACAGGTTTACCTGCTTACTGACGTCATGGATTTTTCATCGGGGCAACATTTGATCTGAGGATTTGGAAATGAAAAGGGGTGGCCTAGCACTTATGAGAATTGAATCATTACGCATCCTTCTAAAAAACATATTACAGCCGTATAAAATCGAAGTCTCTCGCAGTTTACCGCGTAAAGTTTGTAGCACCCGACGTTTCAGCGGGGTTGTAACTGCATTTGGGGTAAACTAAAGTACTGTCAATCGGTATTCGTTGTTCTGCGCTGTAACTCTGCAAACTGCTGATGTTACTCCGCAAATTATAACGGTGGTAGGGCAGCAGAGTCGGAGGTCGCGAATTTTGCAAAACCGTCGTGCACACAACACTCACTATCCAGTGTCACGTCCTTGCGCTCAGCGATGTGCATTAAAAACATTTCAAAAAGAGGGTTCCACGTAGTAGAGAGTTTGTAACCGTCGTCCCTATTAAAGTCCGGGGTTCTTCATATTACAATGGCTTTAAAAAAAAAAGTTGCTTCCCAGCAAGTGACCGAAAGAGAAAAATAAAATAATGATAGTGCCATCTGCTGAATTTCCGCGCGGGAGGGGTGAGCGGGGGGGGGGGGGGGGGGTTGTAGGGAGCGGGGCTGAAGGGTGTGCGGGAGTAGGGAATAGTTGGGAGGGGGGATGACGATGTGAGTTGGGAGGGGGTATCCCTACCCCCAGAGGGGAGGGGGTTGGGGGAGTAGAGAGGAGAGTGAGAAGGAGGGTTGGGGGAGTTGGAAGGGGGGGGGGGGGGGACTTGAAAAGGGGGTTAAGGGGGAGAATGGTGGAGAGAGTGAGAGAGAGGGAGGGTTTGGACCTGTATTGAAACCGATATACCAAATACAAAATTGTATCTACGTGTAAATAATATGTATCTACGTGTAATATGTATCTACGTGATGTATGTATCTACGTAATACGTATCTGTATGTATGTATCTACGTATCTACGTAATACGTATCTGTATGTATGTAATACGTATATCTGTATGTATGTAATCTACGTAATACGTATCTGTATGTATGTAATATCTATGTATCTACGTAATACGTATCTGTATGTATCTACGTGTAATATGTATCTACGTAATACAAAATTGTATCTACGTGTAAATAATAATAGCTATGACTTAAAAAATATAAATATATATTTTTTTGTATTATTATTTTATACCGTATGGTCGTGTTTAGAGCGCCATATCGCCGTATACCACAAAAGTCGCCATTCTGAATATAATATTTTTTTATTATTATATTCAGTGTGGCGAAAGCTTTTTGACGACTGTCATCTACACGTTGCGTTTCGTAGTAAAATTCTGGTTGTCAAATTGTAGTACGACATTGATCAATATAATACGCTATGATAATATGAATCGCACGCTTCGCGCCCAAGCCGCCGTATCTGAGTCATTACAGTTACTGCTGTGTAAACGAAAGATACTGGGATTGGGCCCCGCTGCGGATTTAATCATATGTTTGTTTCTTCTTTCTCCCAGAAATATATTGAACACAAGCAAAAAGTACAAAAAAATAAATGGCAAATTGATAAAAAAATAATAAATAAAGAGAGTCGATTTCAGCATTTGAATAGGCGTTTTGACGATGTCACTGGTATCATAAACAACATCCGCGGGAAATTTTCACACTCACTGCGAACGATAATAACAACGGCTCGAGTATTAATCGCAGGGTTAAAATTAAATGAACAATCCTTTATCTACACAATAAAACATTTAGCGTACAATAGCGCAGTTATTCCTAGTTAAACAATGGGTCCGATTGAGTTTCTTTGTGAACTACAACTGAAATCAGTTACAGCGAACGAGTAAGAGCATAAAGGTGCGATTCCACCAAAATAGTGTGCAGCACATTTGCTTGCACACATTTTGTGCAAAACTCCAACAGTGCAGGTACTAAGCTGGTGTCGCATTTGGCTTCCGTCTCCACTGGTAAGGCTGTGCGTAACTTTTGTAAGCGCACAGTTCAGCACACTTGTGCGCGAACATGTTCACTGAGCAGAGTTTCTGCCGAGACAGTTCAGTAGTTAATATGAACGAAATCAAACGAAATAAAATGAAAATCCCAGAACCTGAAGATTTTGAGTCCGCGATTTTCTTCTTTTCTCTTCGGTATTGAGCCAAAATAATCTTCCATTTTCTCATTACCTCAGTCGAGTCACAATTGAAACTTTGCGCCAACTCTTGAGTGGCGTCGTGTTTTTTGTTTTTATTTTTATAATCACTGTGACTAGAATCCCATAATACAGGATAAGTTTCAATAGCTTGAATAAAATTAATAATTTTATCATTCGTCCAATCCATATTTAGCTTGGTTAATTAACAATGTACGCGCACAAATCAATGTTTTCACTCCGGTAGCGGAAGCAAGACTGAGTTCGCGCACAACAGGTTTGTACACGTCGACGCGAGTCCACTGCTTGCATGTGTGCGCGCACAAAAGTATACAGATGTGCGCGAACATTTCTAGAATGTTTGCGCACAATTTGTTATTGTTTGCTTTAGTGAGTCGACCAGAATAAACATTTGTGTCGCACAATGTGCATTGCAGTGCCGCACAGTTCTGCACACTGGTGGAATCGCATCTTTACGTTAGTGCGGAATATGAAACGAACGATTGACGATAAAAACTACCTGTCAACCTTCTTCTTCTTCTTCTTCTTTTATTTTGGCAATTCCGCTATACAGCAAGCGATTGGTGCCAGTTTTTTATCAGTCTTTCTTCTTAGTGCTTCCCGATGACTGGGGGATCTATGGTTAGTAAACCCCCACCTTGAACAATGACCAAGAACAGACAAATGACTTCACATTTACATGCCTTATAAAATGGAAATATTTCAATTCTACCATGCACTAACTACATGTCCTTTGGGGATATTTCCCTGTGGACATCACATTGTGGATATTAAAAGGACAGGATATTCTAATTAGGATGTTACATGGGTGTGGATGTTTTTAAAATGGCTAGTGAAAAGGTTAAATTTGCATCTTGAATTATATTGACACGTTATTAAGGGAAATAAACTTTGTAATGTTTTTATAAACTTTGATCGAATTCGATGCCAGTAGGATGTCAATTTTTGATGGAAGGCAGATTTTATATTTTACTAAATTTGGAATAAATGATGGGTAGTTGTTAAGAAGGGGACAGTTAAAGAATATCTAATGTGCAATTGTGGTAGCCACAGTCGCACTGGGGGAAGGGCAGCACGTTTATGCGGAAGAGATGAGAGGGGGTGGAGCAGTGTCCTATTCGCATTCTGCAGATTGATGTTATTTCCTTCCGCTTAAACGGCTTCTTGTAGTACTATGGTTTAGAGGGAATTGTAGGGTTAAATTGGGAGTAGTGTTTGCCCTTGTTGCTGCAGGAGGAGAGCCACGTCTTATTCCACTTTTCTTTCATCTTTTCTTCTATTACTTGAAAAATGTCTGATGCCGGGATTTTAATTTTCAGGAGAACTCCCCCTGACCGTGCCTCGTTAGCGATTCTGTCAGCGTACTCATTGCCTAAGATTCCGGAGTGCCCAGGGATCCACATCAATATTATCTCGCCCCCAGCTTCACTGATGAGGCGGTATTGTGATCTAATAAGGTTCTCTATGTGAGTCGGACGGTGCGATATAGAGGGGGAATTAAGCTTATCTAATAGGCTTTTCGAGTCTGTGAATACGACTCCTTGGGGAGACCGTTTAACCCGCATATATTCTAAGGCTTTGAGTACTGCGACGCTTTCTGCCGTGTAGATGGAGGCATTGTTAGGCAGCCTAAATTTAAGGGAGATGTTGAGATTGGAATGAAATATACCCACCCCCACGTACGTGCCCGCCTCGGCCTTCGACCCATCCGTGAAGAGGAGATCCCAGCCGAGGAACCTGTCTGCGACCATTCTCGCAAAGGTGCTATTATTCAGTGGCGAGGGATCCTCACCTGCGGGGGTCTTTGTTATTCCTGAGTCATAACATATGGTAGGGTGCTCAAACCTTTCAGGGAAAGGAAGTCTGAAATCCGGGAGGATGTGATCTCTCTGAATAACCTCTTTAAAGTGATGCAGTTTGCGATGGCTCCTACATAGAGCCGAGACTTTGCTATTTGGAGAGCCTTGGGAGAGCTCACATAGGAGCTTTAGTTTTGGCACTAAAGGGTGTTTGGACAGTTGGAGCCTCTTGATGTAAAACTTGTCTGCCAGGAGCTGGCATCGAAGATCAGTGGGAGGCTCGCCAGATTCTACGAGGAGGGCGTTTGTTGGGGAGCTTCTCATGGCGCCAATGACACATCGTAGGCCTTTGTATTGTAGGGAGTTCAGTTTGTCTTGGAGTTTTTTGGTTAAAGGGTAACAAATGAAGGAGGCGTAGTCTAATTGTGAGCGGACTAGGGCGTTGAACAGAAGTTTAGTGGTGAAAGGGTGTGACCCCCACCAAACTCCGCTGGTTGCTCGGAGTATGTTTAGTGCTCTCTCTCCTTTGTTGACCACTTGGTCAATGTATGAGGTCCATTGTAGTTTGGCATCTAGTGTAACTCCTAAGAATTTGGCATGAGATTTAATTGGGATGACTGAGTGGTTGAATTTGATGTTTAAGGGTGTCTGGGTTCTCTTGCGGGTGAAAACTACAGCATTGCTTTTAGATGGGGAGATTGATAGTCCGGAGTCGTTGAGCCATACCTCCAGATCCTCTAGGGCCTCTGAGACTTTCCGGAGGGCAGTAGGTATGTTTTGTGAGGAACTATATATCACAATATCGTCCGCGTATTGTAATAACCTGCAGTGTCTCAAAACCACCTCCTCCAAACCTCTGGTGTAGAGGTTGTAGAGGATGGGGGAGAGCACACTGCCCTGTGGGAGGCCCCTGAAAAGGGTTCTTGAAATGGGTTCTGCAGAGGTCATAATGTTAATCTTTCTTCCTTTGAGGGTTGAGATGATGAATGTTGAGAGTTTGTCCGGGACCCCCAAGTACTGTAGCCTCCTCTGGAGGAGTGGAAGCAGGACATTATCGTAGGCGGCTTGCACGTCCAGGAAGACCGCAACTACCGATTCCTTCCGTTTGAATGCCAGTCTTATATCTGTGGTGAGAATCGCCAGGTTGTCGAGGGTGCCTGATCCACGACGGAATCCAAACTGTGAGTTTGCTAGTTTGGCTGAAGTTTCCACGAACCATTCTAGTCTGTTTTTGATTATGTGCTCTGAAATTTTGCACAGGGTTGAAGAGAGAGCAATAGGGCGGAAACTTTTGGGGGAGGACGGATCACAATTAGGTTTGGGGATAGCGATGACCGCTTGGGACCTCCAGGAAGTGGGAGATATGCCTCGATCGAAGAACCCGTTCAGGAGATCTAAGTAGTACCCTGTGATGTTAGGGCAGCAAGAGGGGATGAATGCGTAGGGAATAAGGTCCTCGCCTGGGGCTGAATCTCTAGCCTTGTTCAGGGCGGCATCTAATTCTACCAGGCTGAAGGGGGAAGACATTTCGGTATGTGAGGAAGGATGCGCACTAGGGAGGATTTCCGGTTCTGTGTTGAGCTCGTCGCTGCCGGGACAATATGGGGGGGCCAGGCAATTAACAAATTGGTCCAGTGTCTCTCCATGTACCGGGGGGGAGGAGTTAAGGTTCGATGCTCTCCTGAATCTTTTGACCATAGCCCAGACAGTGGAACTCGGAGTATCCGGGGAAAGGTTGGAGCAGAATTTTTTCCAACCTTCTCTTTTTTTAATTGAGAGGAGTTTTCTGGTTTCCTTGGCTGCGATTTGGTATGAGTTGTGATTGCTAGTGTTCATATCACTCAGATAAGTAGAGAGGCAGAGTTTCCTCCTGCCAACCGCCTGGTTGCACTCAGCATCCCACCATGGAGGAGATTGCCGGACTGGAATTTTGGGGGTTTGTTTTTTGAAAAACTTTTCAGCCGCTGATAATATGCAAGAGGACAAGGAGGAGTAGCACTCCTCTAGGGGGGTGCTTTCGAGTGGGGGGAGGAGTGTTGCTGCGTCGTTTAAGTGAGCGCAGAATTCCGAGAAGTTTTTTTCCTTATTACTAAACTTAAAGAGAGCACGACGGCTAATGGTGGCTCGATTAATCAGAGTGAAGTGAGTATTAATGAGGATGGGAAAGTGGTCACTACCCAATGGGTCGTCCAATACTTGCCAAGTACTGTCTATTTGGAGGCACGGGGAGCATATCGAGACATCAGGGGCCGAGGAACGTTCTGATGGAAGTGGAATCAAGGTGGGTGAGCCGTCGTTCATCATGCACATAGAATGTTTGTCCATCATATTTATCAGGGCATCTCCCTGTCGGTCAGAGAGCGAGCAGCCCCAAAGTGGGGCATGCGCATTTAGGTCTCCAAGAATGAACACTGGCCCGGAAATACCTCCGAGGGTCCGGGACCACCATTTTTCCGTAATAATCGTCCTGGGGGGAGCATATAGAGAAAGGAATGTGCACTCATTTATTCTGCCAGAGGCCAATTGGACATTGTTGAAGCCAGGGCCAGCGGAGAGTGGATAAGTGAGTTCTTGAACATAAGGATAGTCCCACCCTTCCCGTCGGGGCGGTCATCACGGAGGACAGTGTAACCTGGTATGGTAAAGTTATTGGAGGGGGACAGCCAAGATTCAGAGATAGCTGCCACGTCAACCTCACGTTGATGCAGCAGTTGGATGAGCTCATGCTTTTTGGGTATCAGGCTTCGGCAATTCCATTGCAAGATGCAAAGCGTTGCCATTCTGCAGATATAAATTGAATCTACAAGTAAATTAAAGGTTAAAAATGAAATATAAAAAATGTGTAATATATACCTATATGTATATATAAAGAAACAAGGAAGTGGGAAATTTAGCTGGGGCGGAAGTTTGTGACCGGGGCGTTACGTTGGTCTGAAGGCAGATCCCGATCCGCCATCCAACGTGTCTGATAATTGAAGGTCAGTGACAGTTATCATTGAGGAGGTGTCGCTGGAAGCCGAGGCTCCAGAATTGGTGTTGTGTTGGGCCATAAGCACCTGTAAGAGGGCTGCTATCTGATCCAGAGTAGTTTTAGGATCTCCATTAAGACCACAGCCATTAACGGAGTTTATATGGGAAGTAGTCCCATCGTAGTTCGTTTGATTTGTCGTGAACAGGGGAGCGAGGCGGGGGAGGGCTCTGCAACTTCCGTTTCTTCCCTACGCCTTTATTTTTACCCGAACGGATAGGATCCGAGACGATAATTCTTGGTCTCATTGGGGAGAGTGGGGAATTAAAGGTAAAAGGTTGAGTTTGTGGGGTAGTTGCTGCAATAGATGCATATGAGGCAGATGTCGTCTTAGGTACTCTCGAGAGAGCATCATTAAATGATATGCCTTCTTTTGCCATGATGTTTTTTATTGCCTTTTGACGGCTAAATTCGGGGCATTTTTGGTCCGTAGCTGTGTGTGAATCGTTGCGACAGTTAACGCAGAAGGAGAGAGATGCCTTGCAACTCTCCCCCGCATGGGCCTCTCCGCAACGAAAGCACCTGGGAGTTTTAGATCGGCAGGTCTTTTTTAGGTGACCGTACCGACAGCAAGCTGTACAGAGAGCAACTGGAAGGGAGTAAATCTCTACTGGGAGGCTATTGTAGTATATTAGGACTTTTTCCGGGAGCTTTTGTCCCTCAAATGTGAGAACAACCGTTCGAGAAGGTTTATAAACCACGTTGCCTCAATCGTCCGAAGACCGGTAATTAAGGCGGCGGATCCGCTTGACTACGAAAGGATTGGAGGCGTTTAATGCAGAGACTATCTCCTCATCAGGTATATCCGTGTCCAGTCCCTTTACCAACCCCAATCTGACCGTGGCGAAGGAAGGGATGAAGGCTTTGTAATTTTTTACTCTTAAGAAGTTAGCTTTAGTAAGGTTATTGGCAGCTCTCGCAGTTCTCAAGGCCACCTCGACGCGGTTTCTTCCCGTCTTTTTAATTGTTTTGACGTCTTGAACTTTATTTGCTTCAATCAGTTTCCCGACAGTAAGCGGGTAGATAGATAGATTCGGATTTGTACCCTCAGAATTGTTGGAATTCTCTGGGCAAAATTGAATATAAACTATGAAGGGCCCGGGCGAGTCCTCCTTGTACATATTTTCGGCAGCTATTTGCCTAGTTTCGATGGCTTCTCCCGCAGCCACGTCAGACCTAACCTCGACAGTCATTCCCAACGGCGCCGCGAGTCCATCTCCTGTTCCGATATTGCACAAATAGGGCTTGTCGGAGTCGACGGGCGTGCCCCCGTCGACCCCCCCTGTCTCCGTTCCATTCACAGGCAATCTAAGGAGGGTACATCCAGATAATTTTGAAAAAAAATTTAAAAAGTTTGAAGATGCTACCGCAGGAATGGCTGCCGAGACACGCTATTTAATCCGGGAGTATAAACAAAAATGACGACAAACTTACAGTTTCCGTGAACGATCCCCGCCAAACCACTGAAGGATGACCTGGACAACACAGACAAAACAACAAAAAAACGATAGGAAACAAGGATTCACAGAGCACAACAAAAACACCCTGCCCCGTTAGTTCCTAAATCGAGCTAGCCCTGTCAACCTTATACTCGTCCGAATACATTTGAATACATTGCATGCCGTGTTAGATTCAGATGCTTTAAGTTTGGTGGGTAGTTTTAATTCAAAACAGTGACAACCGTTCATTTTTAAATTCCGCTCTAGTGTATTATTACCCTGTCTCCCTCACATGAATTATTTCCGATTTTAGTTCACGAAGAAACGCTGTCGAGCCCAATTTCTGCCAGTCGATCGACATGTTGCTGTTACAAGAAGACTATGCAAAATTGGAGTACCGTAAGATACGATAAAATTTAAGATATTTTTTTTAAGAGTCTAGATCGCGCATCGAAACCATTCACCGATCCATTAATATTGAAGGTATTATACAATGCGTTTGTTTGATCTCATCTTGAGTTTGCTTCTCCAATATGGTCTCCCTATTATCAGGTCCATATTAACAGACTGCAAATTATCCAAAATAAGTTCGTTTGATATTTAAATCTCAAGACGGAAAGTTATTGTAATACTACTAATAAGGCGGCCTTACTACTTAAAATAAATTCGCTATCATATCGGCGCAACTTGAATGATGCTCTGTGTCTCTATAAATTATTGAATGGTTTATTCGATTGCTCTGACCTGGTGGGCGAGATCAATATTAACGCTCCAATGAGGACCCACACGCCAATTTGACCTGTTTCGATTGCCGCGTTTTAAAACTAATGCATCAAGGAATGGATTACTCACACGCTGCTGTGAGTTTTATAATACCCATTTAAATGGTATTGATATGTTTAATAATTCCATAATCACTTACAAATACTTCGTAAATTAAACCCTAACCGATACAATAAGCTGACTATTCGTTTATAGCTATTTTATTGATTATTATTATACTTTATTTACGCCATTACTAATATCGTACACGCTCACACTCCACACTTACACGCTCAACACACTCCTACAAACACATACACAAACACCCTGAATACTAGACTCTTATGTAGTTCTAAAATTGAAAGTACATTAGTTTTATAAGGTAGTTTAAAAAAAAAACGTAATTTATATAATTTTATTAAAATTGTAATTTTATGTGTTTTATTTGTTGTAAATATGTATACATTAAAAAAATATATTATTTCTGCAATACTGTGTGATTTCTCAATAATGAATTGAGAATTGAATTAAATAAAACATATATGTGGTAATTAGTTGTTATTAGTCATGTTACGCAACCAGGTCTATCGCAACGCAATCTACGAATTTGTGAAATCGGCCTACCTTTGTATTGGTGTTTTTTTGTACTTTAAATTATTATATTATACGCATGTTGCACATTATTGTTTGCAAATAACCCACAGAAAGGTATTAGTCTTTTTTAGGATATGTACATTTAAATTGTAAACAATATTTTTGAAAAAAAAAATTTAAAAAAAAATTTCTTTCTGCCATAATGCATCTGCGCATTGCTCTCACAGACGTTACACATACAGGATGTTATGATTAACCGGCATCCTTGAAGTCAGTAAATTAATACGTGCTAAAAACTAATCTTTGATAACATTTTGTAAAAAAAATGTTGATAATTTTGAAAACGTTTATTTTTTTTAATTTGTACAAAGTAACTTTTGAATTAAAGTTTCAGAAGCTTTGAGCGCGCAGCCCAATCTAGCGGTAAATAACTTATCGGTAATAAACAACATTCGCAAAATGTAACCTACTCTTTTAAAAACAAAAAAAAAATGCTAATTTAAAAAAAAAACATTTTTTTTATTGTTTTTTCCACACATTTTTGTAAAAGTTGCTTGTTTGCTCGTATTGATTCACCAATTTCAATGATGCCGGTTAACTAAAACTCACCTTATATGTGCCTTTAAATGAAGGTAATACTACTGCCCTTGTTCTACAAGATTGTAACAAAAGTATTTCACATTCTCGTCCACACCCTTCTGTTAGATTAGCTTCTCCACCTTAGATTTTCGAAGTCGTCTTGCAAATGGTTTACAGGTATTATTTATGGAGAAGCTAGTTAGAGTCATATGGGATCGTTTATTGTATTTTGTAAGTACCGATTGGTATTTGCAAGTAAATATGTTTTCTGTGTTATGACAATACATCATAATATTAATACGGGAAAAGATAATTCTATTGTACGGGTGATATGCCAATATGTCCGTAAGGAGGGGGGGGGGGGGGGGATTTGCGGCCTCGTATATATTACTTGACTGTAAAGTGCTTAGATCATAAACTCAGTCACTAGTCAGGAATGATATTTTTTCATTGCGCAACTCTGGTAGTCTTATAAATTTAGTAAATGTTTCTATATAATTAATTCGTAAGTATTTTGATATATTAATTTGCTCTTGCTCTTATAATAAAATATTACTTTGTTCTTATATGACATAGATAATATTATGCTCTCCATATCCCGGAAAATCTTCATGTTCCCTTCGTAAGCGGCTTAGTTTTTCCTCTGCCCTCAAAATACTACCCGATAGAGCTATATACGAAGGCTTATCACTCATAATCCCTGCTTAGGCTTAAGACCGGTTTCTATGTGACCGTTATAAAGGTTGGTGGGTATTTAATTCAGTAAATTTATCAATCCTAACTGGAGATTCCAGAAAATTGGAGTATGCATAAATCGGTTAGAACGCTGAATTAAAAACAACGGTTGTGTCACCTCAAGACTTTCCAGACAAGTACCCAATGATTGATTTCATCGGGATATTCATTTCATAAAGAAAATCGATGAACTCTCTCTCTCTCGGCCAGCGGTCGAACCAGGTTGTGTTCCGTTACAACCGCCTCGAGCGGCGCGGTTTCTTTCTCGGCTTATATGAAGTTACTAGACATACATATGGGCAATGTCGTCACTGGTTGCGAGGGACCAAGTGTTACTAAGGAAAATTACCATAATTCTATTAATTCTTGAGAAATTTATTGGAATGTCTAGGAAAACCTTGCAAATTTACATTATTTTAAAAGTTAAGATGGTCTGACTGAAGACATTGGTAGTTACAACTAATTTGGCCTTGGTAATGGCGTTCAGTCTACCGATGAATCTACATAATCTACCGTTCAGTCTACATATTCTGCACGATTGTGAGTCTATGAGATTCGCTGCCATTCTCAGCGAAGACATGCTTTGAGCGCAAGCGGTGTTTTTTAGGGACCCTTCTCTCAAAAATACTGCAAATCTCCAACAGATTGGCGTATAATATATATGGGGGCCACTGTTAACCCCTCAAATAAATGGCGATTAGCTCGGGTTGCCTAGGGCAAAATGTATATAAATTTATAATTACACACACATTTACATTTACATAGAGCGGGATTTACTATAGAGCTATACCATTACTAAAGAGCGGATTAATATAGAGCGGCGCACATTTACATTTATATTTACATTTATATAAATTTATATACATTTTTCCGTAGGCAACTAGAGCTGGTCGCCTCACATTAATCCAAAATGGGCCTCGTACCATTATGACAAAGACATTTTTGATTTACAAAAGCCTTCTGGCTGAGTACTGCTGGAATTTCCATGTTCTGGCTCCGAATTTTTAATATAGCCATTTTATAATGCTTCTTTTAAGACATGTTCTGGATATACGGTCTTGTTAACCTTGTTACCCTGGTCACTGCGACCCAAACCATGACAGAAACTTGTTCTTGCTTACTGACTGCTATTCTTCACTCGAGATTATAGTTTGACTTCATTAATAAAAGGAGGTTAATTCTTCCGAAAAGATGATGTTGGATAAAGCCTCACTCTCGCGCAAGCATTTTAGTTTCTGTGCTGTTCCCAATCATACTTTTTTCTGCACTACATGCTGATCCCAATCGTACTTTTTTCTGCACATTTTGTTAATACATCTGCAGTTAACGAGCTGTAGCGGAAATAGTATTTCCAAGTAAATATAGGGAAAGCAAAATGTTAAGTTATAAATCGATGTAATATATTTTTTAATATATTAGAGCAAAATACATCAAGAAGCAAAAATAATAATAATAATAATTAATAAAAAAAAACAAAATTGTTTTCATTTGCAGAATTTTCCTAACTAGGCTGTAGCCCATATTACGATAGATTCCGTGCATGGCGATGATATTTTTATATATGCGCATATACATACAATGTATGTTTACATATATGTTCAAATACAGAATCAAAATTTAAATAAAATCTAATATATAATAAATCATATTAAACCTAATTAAAACCATAACCTAATTAAAACAAAATATAATTTTATTTGTAAATATTGAAGAAGCATGATTATATAATAAAAATTTATAACAGAAATAAATAAATAAATGAAAGAAAAATGTAAAGAAGTTGATTTAAAAATATAAATTATTATCTTTTCTACAACCTAAATTAAAGTAAAGCATACGTTATTAAAATTCTAATTGAATAGACTTTATATTTCCATCCAAAGTGTCTTTGGGCAAAACAAGTTCGGTGGCTGTGTAGGCTCGCTTTGCAATTTTATGCGCAGTATATCTTTACTTTTTGAGTAGTTAAGAATAACTGTTTTTGCGTTAGTCTCCTGATGTCATTTGAGGAGTATCTTCGGAGCTTTTGATGTTTAAAATGAATGAAGTGACCTTTAAATTCAAATTATCTAGATGTCATCGCACATTCTATATTTGAATATATAATGAAGTTATAATGCAGTTTAGCAAAGTCGTCTACATTAAAGATGTTTTAGGCTTGTTTTCTAAAAGCGACGGATACTGATCGGTACCAACGGTTTCCGTTGACGTTCGGTCATTCATGAAAGTGACAAATTCATTCAAGATTTTTGTAGTATGACGTAAAATATACTTCGCAGGGGTAGTTCAAGTGATTAAAAACTCTTTTGGCCCGCGGAAGAACCCGGTTGGGTTCCGTTGCAATTACCTCGGGCGGCGCGTTTCGTTTTTTGGCTAAGTGCTTCAGAAGGGGTAATATTTTATTATCCCTCCCCCCCCCCCCCCACCCTCGCAAACTCCCCTCCTACGCAACACTTCCCCTCCTTTTCCGAAACACCCCCTTCACTGAAACACTCCCATCCCCATAACATCCCTCCCTGTAACACTTTCCCCGCAACGCCCCTCCCCCCCCCCCCCCCCGAACCCCTCCCCTTCCCCGCAACCACCCATCCCACATTTTGTATGAAGGAAATCGACTGTTGTCGGTAAGTTGTAACTGATCGCTTCGATCCACCAATATCAGTTACATATTGAAACGCAAGATGTATATTCAAATGTATATTGAGCAAACCGACAGTTTAACGTAAACCGATATCGACAGGTATTTCTCGCTTTTAGAAAACGGGCTTAATATCACCCCACTACTATATTCATTAAACTGATTCCGAATCCGCTCTATGCCTCTAAATAAGAGAGTTGGTATGCGTTTAAAAAAGCATCAGATACCTATATTTCGTCAGTGGGTTAAGTTCGTTTTTTTTAACTATTCATAAACACCGATATGGCGGTAGTTAGGGTTACATTTTTTTTAATTTTCATAAACACGTATTTGACGGTAGGTTATTTTTTTATATTGCAGAAATAGCAAAACTGCATTATAGAGATATAGCAAAGATTTTATGGATTCGGAATCAGTGCTATGAATATAATCGCTAAATGTAGAAGAATTTGCTAATCTCCATAAATTCCGCACCTTCCTTATGATATTATTTTTGAGCACAAATATCAACCTTTTAGAATGAGACCATCGGATATTAGTTTAATAAATAGCATATAGCAACTGGGTTAAAAACCGATTCTTACAGCATCGGTTACGATCGCCGTAAAAGAAACGCTGTTGCAGAATATTTCTGCATTTCGTTTTAACGTTGTATAATGAAAAATAAAAACTTTTATCGCCTGATGCGGACGGCGCAGCGCGGTGCGGATGAAACGAGCAATTCCTCGAACCAATCTCCCTAATTGACTTCGGGGTGAGGTTTAAAACGAGATTACAAAGTTGTGGGAGCGTTTGAGCGGCCTGGCGAATAGCGTGAAACACCAAAGAGGATGATATTCTCTATTTAATATTGATGATACACTCTATGGTGTACTACACCCCAGAGTCAGGACTTCCATACGAAAGCCAATACAAATGAAATTAGTATTCATATAATTTATACATAACTGTTAGAATGTACTTTTCTAATGCTTCTTCATAACGTTGGTATAAGCGACGCTGACGCAACGCGATCGCTTTGCTCCCGCTTTCTAAAGTTCCTGACGCGTTTTAAAATGTGTAATCCGAAACCGATGTTCACACACATATATCACCATCACACATATATCATTTCTGCGATTTTGCAACCGCCGTTGTGCAGTCTACCCTGGACAACGGTGGTCATCGCCCAATTTCAAAACCAATATTTCGAGATTTAAGCGCGCGAGATTAGCGCGCCCCCTGGTTGGACTTAATTCAACCACATTCATTTCAACTCTTTTCATGACCAAATGACACGTGTATGCCAAATTTCAGCTCAATCGGATAAAGCGTTTGGGCACTATAGTGGAGGAATACACACAGAGTCACATTAACTCAGACACGCAGAAGTGTGTTCACAATACTATATGATACTATATAATAGTATATGTAGTAATATAAATTGATGATTTCTATATATAATTTTATATTTCATTTTTATTTTTGTGAATTTATTTTGTGTATTATTAATACATATTAATACTTACTTATACATATATATTTATATATTATTTTTATCATGTTTTAAAATAAAATATTAGGTTATTGACAATTTTCTTACTAATTTTTAATTAGGTAATTAAGATATTTCTGTTACATTATGTATGATTTTGTTTATTTATATAAATATAATATTATAGATTTCTTAGGATATTTAAAATAAATTGTCTACCTTGGAACAGGCGGCAGCCTAGTTAGGTTAAGACTTTTGTATATTGAATCTACTCATTATTTGAAATCAATAAATAATGTGTAATTCGTAATACTTTCCATCTAGCGGGAAAGTAAAAACATTATTTATCAATGTTATTATAGATGGTCAAATAAATTGCTATTAGGCTCCATTGACAATGATATCAGCGCCGCCTGCACGTCGCCGGCGCAGAAGGGTTGGTAAAAGGTACTATTTTTATACCATTTTACTACCATATAAAATTACTAGTGTCATGCACGCAACCCTATCGGGTGGTTCAGATATCCGCGCGTCCGTTCAGAAATCAGAAATACACAACTCGGTTGTCCTCCAGTCGATGCTGCGCACGGCGGCTCTACAATGTTCGCGGATTCGCTACCTACTCGAATGTACTGTCGATGCTGTCTACCTATATTTGGCCTATGCTTTTTATGCGCCGCTATTGTACCTCGTGTAACTCAGACTTGACCCACACTGCAGTCAAACGTTTGCTCGCCCGTCGGGCGCTGTTTGTTCTCGTGAAACTGCATTTGAATAAAAATAATTTGTATTGTTTTTGCTTTATTAATGCTGTGTGAAACATTCAGTTTGTTGCTCTGACTAATTTGGGAGCTATGGGCCCTTGCTGAGTTGGCCACGAAGACCCATTTTGTTCAGGGTTGGTCACAATCACGGGTCAACACCCATCCAGCGGCCTCCACGCATCTAGTGCGAGCCCGGATAGGACTCTGGCCGTAGGGCTAGGCTCCCTAGGAATCATCAATCTGGCGCTCCTGGACGGTCTGCGCACCGTGCGGCGTAAGCCAATCGACTGTGCACTCTGACTAACAGTCGGGGGAGTCTGGAAGCAGTTTCTGTTTTCTATAGAGCGGGGGTGGTTGCTGACCTTACGGCGACTGCTCTTGAAACGACCATCGACTACCCGATTCCGGGTAAACAGCCGGGCAAAGAATGCCGTGGTCCGCGATAGATTCGGTTTACACCGTTTCACCGCTTCGTAAGGGAGAGCACAGCGCAAGCGACCTCGAACTCGTAACCAATCGAGAGACCGGAGTAATCTGGTCGCAAATGGAAGTAAGGGCGTGAGTGTAAGCCCTCTTTTTAACATGCCTCGTTATCTCGCGGATAAGGCGTTGGCCTCATACGGGCATGTGGCGGAGCTTCACGGTGGACTGTTTTGTCCTAAGTCTTCTGTGTTCACTTCACGGGAGATAGAACGTACATTTCGTTAAAAGTTCCTGGGGTGACGGGTTCGCGAGAAACTTTTAACCCATCGTCTTAACATTAGTATGCCAAGTCTGGCTAGATTATCATTTTATTATCATAGTAAAACATTTTAATAAATTCCCAAAGAAGTGTAATGTGTAGTGGATTTATCTATTTATGTTTCCCGCTTTGTTATACACACCATAACTTTTAAACGCTAGAACCGATTAAGAAGTATGTGGTATTGTTAGAATTGCTATGTCATCTCGAGTATCATAGCGTAAATTAATTGTCCAAACTTTAGGTAAAGGGTTTAAATCCCCAAATGTCAATGAATTAAAATGAAAATATCGTGTTTCATGTTAAATTAAAGGTCTGATCCTGATAGTAAATCCTAAAAATAGGCATATATCTATATAAATAGATACATAAATGAAAAATATTTTATAAAATACACGTAACAAAATAATTATAAATACAGTAGTTAACTGTTTATAACGGCAGTCGCGTGTTTTATTCCTTTTAACATATTAACTTTCTTTTTTAATATATCTCAGGAAATATAATATCAATTGCGCTCCTTTTTTCTTATGACGGCAGACTACATCTATACTAATATTATAAAGAAGTAAAGTTTGTGAGGTTGTAGGAAGTTATCTCTGGATCTACTGAACCGATTTTGAAAATTCTTTTACCAATAGAAAGCCACGTTATTTGTGAGTGTCATAGGCTATATATTAATCCGAAAAATGGAAAGACTTTTTCGTAGTAGTCGGATTTGCAAAGTGAGTCGGAGAAAAAACGGTCGAATGAAAATGTTTCTTACGAACGCTGCCTTAACAATGAGAGATATATGATTGAGTTATGGAGAAAATCTATAGAGCTTGATAATGCCTACAAAAAAGGCAGCGACAGCATATGTCTAACTTTTATATTTAAGTCACAAAGAGTAGTTTTTCATATTAAAAAAAATTAATTTAAATCGTTAGGTCATGTTTAGTGGTCATATTATCAACAATTACGAATTCTTATCAAAATAAGTAAATTTATCGTCTCAATTGTTTAAAACAAAAGACTTTTCCCTTTTACTGCATATAACTTTCCTTTTACTGCATAAATGGTTAAAGAGATAATACGACATAGGTATGGAACCGCGACCGTATCTCGGGTTGGAACTCCTGAAAGAATGGTTCCAAATAATAACATTACATCTAATATAGTATACAAAGAAGTTTTGAACAATTAAAATAAACATAATTTATTCAATCATAATCATTTCATTCACTCATTAGAAACCCGATAATATAGCCAAATCGGCATGCAAATCCATACATACATATGCAGTAAAAATATAACCCTTCTTTTGGCAGTCACGAAATAAATCATAGCACACAGTACTAACCGAACCACACTCATAATTTAATCACAAGTAAAAATGTTTACCGCCCAACAAAGTGGGTAGGGGTCAGCTAGTATTATTATATTACTAGGTACCTACGTTCCTTAATCAAGGTGTTATGTTCAACTTCACGTTGCTATTTCTGCGAGAAAATGCAAGGATTTGAAAGAATTTATTTGAAGCCCTCATTATCCGTTGACCAGACCAAAGGAGTCATTAAGCGTTTTCCGGTATGCGTAAAGGACCCACTAATTGGATTTTAGTTTAATCGCAGGGGCGGGCATGGCGGCGTTATTATTTTTAAATATTATTAAAATATTCCAAAAGAATGTTTTATTTTAAATTAATCTTTATATTAACAGCATAATATTCCTAGTCAATTCCGGCAGGGTAATTTCATAGTCTCAGAAGTTTATCAATTTAACGTATGTTCAAATACAGATAAAAACAAGATATACGTATTTTTTTGTTTTGCAAAAAAAAATCATGGCCCGAGATACAGGTCGTTAAAAATGGCATTCCAAACCATTTTCTCACTTGTGAATTTCGACAAAAAATTTAAAATGCTCTATCTCTGGAATGAAGAAGATATTCCGATGCCGTTTTTTTTATTTCATTGCTGATATTGTTGTGTTTGGAAAGATGTACTCGTTTTCGAAATATGTGTCTAACTTTTTTTGCTGAAACTTTCTAAAAAAAATGTTTTTAATCAAAAAAAATGATTTTTAAAAAGATAGCAATCTTATTTTTTTAATTTACTATTGATCTGTAATACTGAGTACAATATGTAATAAAAAGGAAAAATTCCACTTTTTAGTTTGACATTTTTCAGAGAAATTATAAAATTTTTGATGCTCTACTATAGTGATTCCCAAAGTGGTATATATAGACCCCCAGGGGTCGTTTTCGAATTACAGGGGGTCCATGTCAATGAGAAAAAAATAGATGGGCATAAAATGTAAATAGGGTTTACGTAAGCGGATCTCATTTAGGAAAGTCATCATAAACATTTAGTTGATCAGTAAATGTCTTATTACACCTAAAACAGGTTATGCGTACAGCATAGTATTTCAAAGTTATATTAATCGCAATAAACAAACGAGCATGTTTCGTGTCATGGAAGGAAATCAACACTCAACTCAAATTGCATCACTAGTCGATGGAGGAGGCCAGCGTACATGACCAACGAGGGTAGGTGCGAATGAGATATGTGAAAAAAATGCACTTCAATTGGTATTCATGTGAGAGATAGTGCTAAATGTGCAGTTATGTGCGGCTTTCTCAACTGCTTCATACTTAAAAATCGCGGACGCTTAGAAATGAACAACTAAAAATTGTACATGTTTTTAATTTTTTACAATTGTACACTTTACCAAAAACCGTAATATGTAAGTGACCAGTACTGTGCCAGCTGACAAAAACACATTTAAAGGTTTAGGAAAATTAAATAATTTTTAGAGGGTCTACGGAAAACAGCAAGTGGTCTACTTGATAAAATAGTTTGGGTACCTCTGCTCTTCTAAGTAACCTAGGAATCAACGCGATTATCGGCTGTCGATGCTCGAGACGTCGCCAAAAATCGTCAAAAATGGAAGCGTATTGGCTGCGAAGGCGACCCCCTCCCCAATCGCCGGCTACGGAATAAATAATAATAATAATAATAAGCTGGAAATCAAAGAAAACTCCTAGATCCTTAACCTTCTCAACCCTAACTAGCACCTGTGATGGAGTACCTAATCTTCAATCAAAGGTGCGGTCGATCTAGTGTATGTCATCACTGAACATTTAGATATATTTAATGAGAGATTATTATTCTGGCTCCAAGACCAAACGACATTACGATGTTCCGTTAATAAATATTCGTTAATTTATCCCCACATTCTATTTTCGTTTATTTGATACACTCGTATGACTAATAAGTATTAAAAAACGAACTATTCCAAACAAAATGTTAGATTTTTATTGAATATCCATTGACCGTTCGCTCTTTACTTATATCTAGGTCATGACAAGCCAGTCAAACTCTTAGGGATTTATAAATCGGAAAAAAATTATAAACAAATAAGTGACGCGTTTTGAATATAAATTTAATTGAAAACATATTCTTATGTTCAACTTTTTAAAAAAATATAAATTTTTATACATATTTTATATACATTAATATTGGTTGTTATTTTTTTTATTATTTAAACCCGCTTTTTAATGAAACCTAATCATCACGTTATTCCTCCAGATTATTGATTTTATTAAAAGAAAGCTAATAGGGACTGTCACAAAAACTAATCTAACGAACGTTGTTTTTAAATACTTATTCTAAATATCGATTTTTGACTCAGGATTATTTTCATCATTACATTACATTACATTACATCTTCGTCGTGTCCAATTGACGGCTTTAAACCGCTCTTAGACGTGTCAAAATAATTTAGGTAGTAAGTCTCGTTACTACTCTTTACTGGACATACATATGTAGGTAGTCAAGAATTTAACTACTAGTCATAATCAAACTATATAAATAATTAAAATAGAAGCCCAGTATTATAAGTAGTCAGTAATTCGAAAAGATACGTTGTAAAATTATTCATCGTAATATTCAAATTATCAGTAAAATGTTAAAAAAACAAATTAAAGCTACGCCATGTATTACATTAAAACAAAATTAAAACAAATTAAAACAAAAAGTACAAATACAAGACCATATCAAATAATCAGACAATAAGGCTCTACTCTTTTAAGTAATTTAAATGGGCACAATATTTGAAAAATCATGGCCCTCAAATTTGGCCAGATTATAGAAAGGGTGGCCTATCAGCATCTCCTTGATATTTTTTTTTAATTTTATGTCCTCCGGCTGTTTAAAATTTGTAGGGAGTAGATTATAGAATTTAATACTAAGGTACAAGTAGCTTTTCTGTACCTTTGCCAGTCGTATTCGGGGTACGCATAAAAGGGAGCTACCGCGGGTATGACGCGAGTGAATGTCTGCATTAATTGCAGTTTCTGAGAGGTGCTGTCTAGCATACATTAAACACTGGTATATGAACGCCGAATACGTAGTCATTGCCCTTGCCTTACTGAAATATTCTTTGCATGAGGTCCTAGTCGTTACCTGATACATGCTGCGCAGTGCTCTCTTTTGCAAAAGAAAGATTCTTTTACTGGTTGCGGCATTTCCCCAAAATAGTAGTCCATAAGTCATTAATGAGTTAAAATATGCAATGTATACTGATTTGTCTGCCGCAAAACCACATAGACTTCTGATTCCATCGTTGTTTTTCATATGTATTATGAAATATCGACGGTTTCCTTTTGT
Source organism: Micropterix aruncella (assembly GCA_944548615.1). NCBI lineage: Eukaryota > Metazoa > Arthropoda > Insecta > Lepidoptera > Micropterigidae > Micropterix > Micropterix aruncella. The sequence continues at coordinate 25,473,431 of OX155964.1, read as the reverse complement.
TCATGTTCATCCCTATTAGAATGCTTTCCAACTTCTATTACTGAGTGTTCAACAATAGTTACTGAAAAGTTATTACTTACCCCAATAACTATAACAATTAAGAAACCAAAATTGGCGGACTCAGTTTGTTATATTTGTAAACTGAAATAAATAAATTTGATTATTATTATTCACATGAGTCCGCTGTCATTATAGAAGAGTGTCAAAAAGTAGATTTTCTGATATTTTCCAAACATGTGTTAGTGTCAAGTTTGAGAAGGGAGTCAGATATATCTAGAATATATACGGCTCTAGTGTGGCAGTTCATTTAAAAGGCATCTATATTTGTTTTCATTGTAATACATATATTTTATTTCTGGATAAACAGTTTTTTTGATTCTTGAATATTAATGATGTTTAAAATCTTGGTTGATCTAAATATTCTACTCGTAGTAAATCTTCCATTTATCACATTTTAATTTAAACATATCATCATTTAATATAAAATAAGCCATGTAAAATAGATAGGTTTACATCTCATTTAATATGTGATTAAAATAAATGAGATTTTTTTATATGACATTAGCTGGCACCCTAAAGTATTCTTTGAAAACAATGGCGGATGATTGATTTAAGGATAAGGCAGCCTTTTTTAATTTTATAGGATCCCCTCTTGAGAAAGGACTACGTTTAAATTGATTCCTTCACTCTGTTTTCCATTGCTTACAGGGTTAAGCTTTTAAGTACTTTAGGGCTGGTGCCTCGCGACTCTCTAAGTAGGACTTTGTTTAGGAAGTTTTCCCAATGGAGAAATAAAATTGGAACGAGTCGAATTATTTTAATTCAGTGCATAAAATATTTTATTTAAATATTATCTGGACATTATAAAGTTAAGTGAATTTCATCACAAGTTTCTTCATTTTAAATTTCTAGAGATCTTGCAAAATAGAAGCGAGCTCGATGAAATTAATCCTATGACCTATTATAATCTTTCACATCGCTGTCTCTCATTGTGATCGACTCACACTAATTCCATATTCGTATTTAACTATGCGACAACACACGAGATGCCCTAACAATCGTATATGAATCGATTGACCTTGTTAGAAAATACAAAGAACACATTCATAGTTGACAAAAATATTCAATATATGGGCTAGGTTTTAGAGAGACACTGGAAATTTTGATGACATTAATGACTAAGGCTTTTTGTCCACGGCTCGGTGTTTTCGACGTACGGCGTGTTAGCCGCGTCGTAGAAGAAAACGTGACTTCTTGTCCACTGCATGGTTTTTTCGCCATACGACGCGTTAGGTACAAACATTTCGTAAACAACTTCAAGGTGACGAATAATTGTCCGCCGTGAAAAAGTCCGGTTCCATGGACAAGCTCTCATATATTGCCATAAATAACTTATACAAATTTCGCCGTAAATAGACACGTCTCGACGAGGGGGAATTACGGTGCATACGGCGGAGGCGCCGTGCCGTATTTCCGCAGTGTCTGTGGACAAGCTTCCATACTGATCCATACCCCACTGACGCCACGGCGGGAGCTAACGGGCCCATGCTGAGGTGACCACGAAGACCCATTTTGTTCAGGGTTGGTCACACTCACGGGTCAACACCCATCCGGCGGCCTCCATGCATGAAGTGCTAGCCCGGGCAGGACTCTTGCCTTAGGGCTAGTTTCCCCTAGGAATCAACCTTCTGGCGCTCCTGGACGGTCTGCGCACCGTGCGGCGTAAGCCAATCAATTGTGCATTCTGACTAACAGTCGGGGGAGTCTGGAAGCAGTACTGTTTCCTATAGAGCGGGGGTGGTTGCGGACCTTACAGCGACTGCTCTCGAAACGACCATCGGCTACCCGATCCTGGGTGAACAGCCGGGCAAAGGATGCCGTAGTCCGCGATAGATTCAGTATACACCGTTTCACCGCTTCGTAAGGGAGAGGACCGCGCAAGCGACCTCAAACTCGTAACCAGTCGAGAGACCGGAGTAATCTAGTCGCAATTGGAATTAAGGGCGTGAGTGTAAGCCCACTGGGTATCATACCTGGTTATCTCGTGGATAATGCGTTGGCCTCTTACGGGCATGTGGCGGAGCTTGACGGTGGTCTGTTTTGTCCAAGTCTTCTGCGTTCACTTCACGGGAGACAGAACGACCAATCGTTAAAACTTCCTGAGGTGACGGATTCGCCCGTTGTAGTTGATAGCTCTATTTGTTGAAGCCAATATTTCTTCAGTTACAGGTACATCGAGGGGCGTCTATAACAACGGGCGAACCTGCCACCCCAGGGAGTTATAATGGCATTAGGACATTGTATGTCCCGTTGACTGTAGGTATAAGACATATGGGCAACATAATCCATAGTCAAATACAGCCTGTAAAAGTCCAACGCCCTACCGCGAGGCACTGGGAAGTGCAGCGCCAAACGGGCCAACCTCGCCCCCTTACTATTAGATTTCGACGAATTTCTGAATCCTTAAGTCCTTAATCCAGTGTTAGCAATAATTCAGATCAAATTTATCGCGGAACGGGGAGTCCTTTTTCCGTTAATATCACTTCGGGATCGGGTGGCCAACGGATGGTTTCTAAGGATAGGTGACACCAAGTCAACAGCTACCTCCGCTTCATAGAAAACGCTCGTTTCCAGACTCCTTCGATTATTCGCCGGAGCGAAAATGATTGACGATTGTCTCTCCAAACCACCCAGTTCCGCCAGAGTTGTTCCTACGTATTGGAAATCCGATCCCACCTGTCTACGACTGCAGGTAAAACTACAGGCAGAGTTCACAGTGGTCCTTTTAGGATAAGTCCGTCTTCGAGGAGGCTATCGGATGGGAGCTAAGCCTGATTTGATTCGATCCACAGGCAGGCCAAAACACAGGCAGGCCATTGGGTTTAAGCTGCACGGAACGATTAGGAACCACAGTTACAGGTAGAGCCCATCAATCGCTTACAAACGATATCAATCCTAGCATCCTAGCTTCACTTATAAGCCAGATGGACTGCCTGCAAGGTATGTGTCGCCTTCGCCCCTTACCTTCCTTGATACTCCCATAAATCTCTTCATCGCTCCTTGCTGGAAAAGTCCAGAGGAAGTCCCAAAATTGAGATTTTTGAATTCCTCTTGAGCCGCTCTTTCATTTGATTGTAATTTGTTTCCAATCAATACATATTTTGGTTTCTTTTATGCCGAAATCAATTTGGAAGTTTGAAAAGAGTTTTATTGTTTATTTCAAATGTAGGCTATTATTTTAAAGGCTAATGTTACAGGTTCAGGTGGAGCCAATAAATTGCTTTCTAACGATGCAACGTTCGTTATCCTACCTTCCCACGTTCGCGAGATAGACTGCCTGCAATGTTTCCGTACTCCTCTATTTCTCTCCCTATTTCGCCAGCCACAACCATATATTACATCTACTGCCACAATGAAGTCATAGACTTAAAAGCTAATAGCTTATCTAAGATAGTAATGCGATTAAGCCATTAAACTTATAAGTGTTTCTTTACAGAAATCAAAAAGTTTTATAAATTTTATTTTAGTAGTAAAAAATAGTTTAAAAATTAGTTCTTATTTGAATACGCCAGCATTCAAAGTTTCCGATATATTAGGGTATATGACCCGACCCGTATTCATTTCTCTCGAGCGTATTTACCTGTGGAGGGAAATATTTTTGTTTTTAAATTCCATTTAAAACTTGATATGAGTATTATTTTAGTCCCTGCGACGCGTACATAAGGGTTAAATTAAAATCACTCCCATATCACGGTTCCATTATACGAGTATATATACAGCCATGATGAACGTCCTAATTATGCATTCCACTCGTGTCGGATTCCGTCATCCCCGGAAGATTCGGACTATCCGAGTGGCGTCCACATTAACCCGGGCGGTGGATAAATAAAATAAGAGAGAAATAACTTTTTAAATTATACTTGTCAAGATAATAAATATATTAATTTATCAAGATAATTTCCAGTAGGTATGCGGGAATTCGGGGTGATGCTTATTGGGAAGATTACGACCCTAAGACTTACCGCTAAATAGGAACAATCTACGCATACTGGTGAGGGCGCTCACGGGGCATTATGGCCTTAACAAACACATGTACAACTTATGTAAAGCTCCAAGACTCAAAAATGTGCAGGTTCTGCCAAGGGGCAGAGGAAACTCTCCTGCACATTATGTGCGAGTGTGGCCCGCTGATGCGTAAAAGATACATCCACTTGGGTGGTCATCCAACGTGAGTAGGTAAAACAATCTGGCGCCAAAAGCCTGTTTCGGTTCTTAAATGACACGAGGCTTATCGCAGAACTATAGTAGGTGGCGAACACAATAGATCAGCAGTGGTCGCAGTGTTACAAGGCTCATAAAGACATTAAAAAAGCCCCACACAAAAAATAATAAAAATAAAAAATATTGGGAAGATGCTATTGCATATCTATAAGGTTGTCACTAAAACATTTATATTTCTCGGTTTGACATTCAGGGCTTTGTCCGATTTTAATTCACCAGAGACGTTGAATCTGCTTTTTAATTCATACGTAAGAAGCCACCTCCCCAGTTCGCCTCTGTCATCTGGAATCCGCAGTAAAATACATTCATAGACCAAATTGAACAAGTCCTAAGAATATTTGTTAAACGCCTGAATGTCCACCCTTACAAAAAAAACCAACTCCTTACGATAAATATCTTAAAATACATGGGCATGGAAATTGTTAAAAATTGGCTAGGAATCTTTATGTTGACGCTTAATGTTGGTAAAACCAAATACATGCCATTTAGTATAACAACCAGAGGTCAACCCACTACTAATAAAACTATTGTAATACACGAATGCGATAGCATAGAGTCTTGTAACTGTCAGCCTCTACAAAGAGAAATATCTTGGAAATATCTAGGCATCACTCTAGATTGCTTTCTCCGTTGGGATTCTCATATACATAACGTGGCTACGAAGGTGCGAATCCTTGGATATGTTTTCAAAGAACTGAGGAATATTCTGGATTCCAAAACACTAAAAACTGTTTATTATGCTTTATGTGAATCGCTTATTACTTACGGCATAATTGGATGGGGTGGATGTGGTAAAACCCTGCTAGAGCCATTGCAAGTTGCGCAGAAATTTATATTAAAAATTATTCTACGTAGACCATATCGCCATCCCACTAATGAACTGTATAAGGAAGCTAAAGTTCTTGATTGTAGGCAACTTTTTCTAAAAACTTCCCTCTTAAGGCTATTTTCGGACAATAACTCAAATTTAGGAATAATTCAGAACCGGCGACCAACGAGACAAGTTGTAGAAAATAGCTTAATAATACCCAGAAGGAAAACATCATTTGGTCAAAGACATTACTCTTTCATTGCGCCGATATTTTACTATCTGATCAATATGGAAATAAAAATGAATTTGACATTTAGGAAATTCAAAAATAAATTAAAGAAATGGTTATCGAATCATGACAGACTAACCATACATCAAATGTTAGAAATAATAGTATAATAAAACTTAGGTGCACAAATTATTAACATATTTTTAAACTTATATGTTAAGTATTTTTTAACATTGAACTAACTACCAAAAAATATTTGACTTTGACAATGAATTATACTTTTAGACTAGGTATTTTTATATTAAATCTTATATTACTTAAAACATAATATTAAATATTAATGACTGTTTCTTTCTTTTCTCACATATAACTCTATATTATTTAATCGAATTTTATATTATATTTATTGCCGATTTAATAATAGAATTGCATTTTATTTATTATATATTTTTAATAATTTGTTATTATTATTTTTTTTTATTTTATTCTGAAGACCACATTTTAGGGCAATTTAGTGTCATTAGCTTTTTACTAAAACTTGTACATTTGTAGGCAACCAAGCAATCAAGCAAACTTGATTGTAATATTGGAGTCCTGTCCACCCTAGAACGGGCTAGTCCCAGTTGGGTGACAGAAACAAATAAGCAAAAGGTTAAGGTTTTGCCATTCGGTTCCTGTTATTTTTGTAAGCTAATCAATGTTTAATAGTATATAATTCTTAAATAAATAAATAAACATGAATTGTTGCCACTACATGTTCGTAGGATATTTATCGATCAATTTAAGCTTAAAGGGTAATGACGCCATTGTAATCTGTGTTAATAATTCCGCAAATTCGTTTCACATAATAATTGTATTTAAAATTCCTATGCCATTATTTGCCTACCTTTGTTGTACGTGGAATAATATTTAATAATAATAATTACGTTATATCTAAGTATTGACCAATTTCGTACTATAGGTTATAAGAGCATAGTGTTACTTTGAATTATAAATCTATACAATATATACTATCTCTATTTTTTATAGCTTTTTAAGCACATATTTGGGCTAAATACGGCCATGGTCATAGGTAATGAATCTGTTTGCTAAGTTTCATGAAAATCGATTAAATAATTAAAAATCAGTAGCGAAATTGATTGAGTAACTTGGACCTTTAGGAACAGTTTATAATATATACTCCTAAATACAGTTTACTCTTTCAACTCAAAAGCAATCGTTTATTAGTATATATGTTTAAAAAAAATGGTATGTAAGGTTCTTATAGTTATGGTTAAGACTTAAGGACCACAGGGTAATTACGGCTAATTATTAGATAAGCTAAAAGAAAAATATTTATGAAAATTTGTTTAAATATAGTCTTTAGAGGTACTTATGGGATGCATTAGTGGTTATTGCAGTAAAAATTATAAACGTAGAACAGTAAGACTAAAAATAATAGAGATTTTTGCTATAAAAATTACCTACTATGCTTACAGCATTTGAAAGCACTCTGGTTCCTAAGTTTTCATTATCACAATACATGCCAAAAATGTAATTTTATTTTTGACTTTTGAGATAAGTTACTTCATTATTATAAATCCGTATTATACTCGCATATCGGGCGTCTGTGGAGTAGTGTCGGACAGATTATTATTGTCGATTTCCTACCTTCTTTTATTACCGATAATCACGGCCCGGTGTCATGATGGTTAAGTTGCCTGATCTTATATTGTAAGGTTCCGGTTTCGATTACCGGCTGGGTCACCATTTCGGTTGCGATAAAATTAACGGAATTTCATTTAAATTATGTTGATCGAATGCAATAACATGACACACACTTACACACATGTTATGCGCATACATTCATAAAAAACATTTCATAATAATTGTCGTATGGTAATAAAACGAATCATTGTGAAATTTCACAATAAGATTACATACAATTAAACCTACAAACAATAAAAGGATATATTGGCGAATAGTGTAGATATATTCACGTCATATATCCGTACCCGCGCAACAGACAAATCTATTTTTTTTGGTCTACCTTCCGGGCTATCTCTAGGACGACCGCCGCGGCCGGCGCGAAATTTGAATCCTGAAAATTTACATATAAAAAGAGTTTTTAACAATGTCCGACGGCGCGAGTCCGCCTCGCGCCCTCGCCGCGCTTAATTTGAATAATTTTCCAATTTTGTTTCAAATATTCCGCCCCGCAGTGAATTCATATTTCATGCAGCGCCCTGCCTCACCGTAAATGACTGAAATTTTTCAGCCAATTATATCCTTTATTGTTCTTCGCCGTTTTCACTTAGCGCAGGGGGAATACGCTCGTCTTCTTTGATGCTCCGCGATTCGCGAACGGCCTTTATTCTATGTAGATTCTGAATAAAATCTTCACTTTGGATATTTTGCGGTTGCTTATCTCAACCTTCAGCTACTGATATCATTTTTCACCACGAAACTGCCGAATCTAAGTTTCATCTTGGGCCGTATTTCGCTTCTTTTTTGTGCCTATTTCAAGGTATAAGAACCGTCTAAAACAGTCCTTAATATTCTACTAATATTTTGGTATTCTCTTTCATGGGTCTGAAGTGGAACTTCATTATACAGTTCTTGTCAACTTCTAAAAATAGCGTTCAGCACAGTTTATCTAAAGATAAGATAAAGATAAAAAGTCGAAGCGGTTGTTCGACATTATAAATAGGATAGAAACGAATTATCCAGGGTAGACAGGGTAGACTGTCTACCGTAGACGGTCTACCCTGGACAACGGCAGCTGCAACGTCACCGAAACGTTGGGTGATACAAATTTCATGTGGTAAATTCGTTTTTATCATATTTATAAGGATAAAAAGTATTTTATAAGTTACAAGGAAAACTTTCAAGAACAGAAACGTTTAATGTCACTTCAGCTTTCTTGCTTCTATAATGGCTAACATTAATAATAAAGACATGTTGGGAATAAATAATAAACAGCAAAAATTTCGTCTTAAATTATGGCTTATTAACCTAGGTAGAAGAAAGACGGAAAACACATTTATGACAATATTAAAATATTTTTCTTTTTATGTACACATGAATATATTTATTCTACTTAAGTATTTATTATATACATATTATTACTAATTACTATTATTATTATTTAATATTACCTATTACTCATTGTTATTTAGTACTTACATATAGTTGTTATTTTAATAACCGTTTTATTATTGGTGTTCGCCTTAGAACATGCTCTGCCTAGTTAGGAGAGGCACAAAATATGTTAAATTTAAATACCTACTATGTAATTTTTTGCTCATGGCAATAAATAAATAAATAAATAAATGAAATTTATTTATATTATAGTCATTATTGTTTTGTAACAATGGCATTTAATTCGTTTTAAACTAGTTACTAAATTTAACAAACGCATATAAAGTAAACTTAATTTTACAAAGACTAGCTGAAACCCGTCGAGCTTTTTGCATGATACTAGTTTAAGTATCTCACCTATTGTAAAGACAAATAGAAAACCTAATTATTTCAGTAGCACAACTGAATAAAACCATTTATAATAATAGTGAACTGTTAGAATTAGATCATATGAATAGCCAAAATATTTCAAAAATCATAAACGAAAATACAAAGAAAAAATCCAAGTAATAATGTATAAAAATTACAAAAATATACAATAATCATTATAATCAATAAGTAGCTACTTCTACAGAGGCTGTTTTTCAATTAGAGTTGCTTTATGTAATTTGAAAGCAATATAGTCAGACAATGAATCCCCGAAAACGTATATAAAACTATCATTTAAATAGGTACAACGTTTGAAAAATCGTGGACCTAGAGAGCTTGGTCAAATCATGGAAAAGGGTAGCTTATTAGCATCTCAAGATTTTTTTTGTTTCACGACCTTTAGCTGTTTAATGTGGCCGAAGATTAAAATAACACTAGATTAAATGACATGATGGCGGCAAAAACATTACCTTTCTGCAAAAAAAAATCGAGCTGAATTGAAATACAAGCTACTAAATACAAAAACAAGAAACAGATGCCGACAGATATGCCATACTTTTCCTTTCTGCAGTTAGCGAATGTTTATTATCGAGAAAAGACTGATATTTAAACAGGCGTTTTTAAAATGTTTTTATTATATTTGATATTGTTTATGTTTCTCAGATGCATTCGTTTTTTAAAAATAGTTCTACATATATGTAGATTTTCTTTCGATGCCTATTTTAGGTAAATAAGCTTAATAGTTTAACTGCCACCATGTCTTTCAATATTTTGACAGGAAGAATTCGTTTTCTCCGTATGAAACCATTGATTTTATATAGTATTAGATTGCTCAACGTCATAGCACGTTTTGGCAACACTTCTACGCCGGTGTCATAATATTATAGATATATAATAATTTATTTATTTATTTATTTATTTAAGAAATCAATATTACAGTACACATCAATTCGTTGAGATGTAATATACATAAATATAAAAGGCATTAAATATGCAAGCTGAAGCATTAAAAATAGTAAGAGTAACAAAATTGATTGAAAAACAATAATTAAACAATCGATCTTATTCTAGAATAAACAGATAGTGCAATGCCCATACCTTGAAGAGATGTGGGCTTGCAGTAAAAATATCCAGGTCTGACGCTGTCGAACATAGCGCATTTATATGTCGCAAGGCACGCGTAAGGAGACTCCATCGACTAAAGTTAGTACTCGAGGACGGCTCCGCAAATAGAGTCTGGGACTGAGCTCTAATGCAGTTGACAATCGGAACAAAGAGACAAATCTTCGCTAGCATGCTAGAAATATCAACTTTGCCCCGGACCAGCTTAAAAACGTAGGCCGTGGTGAGGATTTCTCTCCGCAATTAAGGGAATTATAATCCACCATACCTAGTAAAAAAATTGTAGGGTATCAGTAGGGATAATAATCGTCTTTCTTGAAATATACAAATCGTAAAAAACATTTTTGTTTTTTTTCCAGCATGGTAATATGAAGATCCGCATGTGGATTTCATATAAATGCATTTGTTTTCAATCTACTACTCACAATTGAATTATACAATGTGTGCATAACCCGGACATTGTGAAAATGTTTTAGTTTCCGAATAACGAAACCCAGTAATTTAAAAGAGGACTTAGATAAATCAGTGATGTGCTCCTTGAACGTAAGCTGAGAATCAAAGAGAACTCCTACATCCTTCACCTTCGCAACTCGCCATCGCCAGTGATGTAAGCACATCGCCAGCGACGGAGTAATTATACACCAGAGGTGCGGTCGATCTAGAGTATGTCATCACTAAATATTTAGAGACATTGAATTAGAGATTTTTATTCTGGCTCCAAGACCAAATGGCGTCAATATCCCGCTGGAAAAGCTCGCAGGCCACAGCAGTTTCAGTGGACATGTACAATTTAATATCGTCGGCAAACATGATGAAACGTACGCGCGTTTTCTTTTCATGTTTTATATAAAATAATGTAGCTCACTACGTATATTCAGGTATATAAATTATTATATGTAACTTATCAATATTCATGTAGTCGGAAATTATCAAGCGTCTGCTTTGTCATTTCACTCTGCTTTGTCCTTTTCCTCTGCTGTGTAAACCTCCCGTCGCGATCGTGTTCCAGTGACTTCCGTATCCTGTACAATATGCAACCCAGGGCTCATGCGAGCGCTACCGAAACTAATAATATCCATACTAAGCAGCGGTCGGCAAGTGATTTCGAATGGGCTCCGGATACTAATGAAAAAAATGTCGAGCCCCGAGCTATAGTACGGGCCAAAGGAACATTCCGATGAGGTAATAAACTGAGCTGTCAACAAGGATGCGGTTAAGGTCGATATTGCTTATCGATGAATTACGCTTGCTCGATGAAACAGTATTAAACATCTGCATTTATTATAGTACCGATTGCTATATTTATTAATATTTCCGGTTCAAGTATTATTTTAGAATTAGAGTAATTAAATAATTATCTAATAATGTGATGACAGTTATTAAATGTGTACTTAATAGATAACTGATTATCATATCATGGCATATCATAGGTCATTATTAATGTCTAAAAGTCATAAGTAAAATGTTGTCCTGGCATTATGTATTAATAAGTCCCACATACATATGTATAATATAAAATGCTGCGTGGATAAAACATCATTACTTGCCTATTAGTTGAGCAATGGAGACCAGATTTTCTAACCTGGAGCTATTGAAGTTGAAGGGTAATATTAACATGCAGACTCGGTGCCTTATACATAACATTTTGTCATTTTTTAAAGTACTGAAATGTGACCCGACAAAAGTTTCGCTGCTCAATCTCAATAAACTTCAAGAAATTAAGGCGTTTATTTCTGGAGTAACAGTGAGGACCTTCGGAAAAATCAAGACAGAAGTTTTACAAGAAGGGCTTCCTTCTACACCAAGGAAGACGTTAACGGTTCCGGCGCCTGTGACTAATTTGGATGACTTCGATGTCGATGTGCTGAAATGCATCGTTTCATTACACGCATCACACGGTTACGACACGCATCCCTACAAGCAGGTAGTAAAAGGGGCGGGGCCGGACTAATGATTTATTGCCTCACCAGAACGTTCCTTTGGCCCGTACTATAATACGACCGTACTTTTTTGTAAGACGTGTAAAATACCCCTGGAATTTACTTGTTACGCCTAACTGCCAGGGGAACAGCTTTTTGCGGAACTGCTGAAATTTTTGATTAATAGTGTCGATTTAAATCAGTGATTCCCAAAGTTGTCTATATGGACCCCCAGGGGTCGATAAAAAAATGGGGGTGCACGAGATGTAAATGGCAGTCGACGTTAGCGGACCCTATTATAGCAAGTCATCATAAACATTTATGCGGTCTGTGGATCTCGTATTACCCCTAAAACAGATTACGTGTACAGCGTAGCATTTTAAACTGATATTGATCACAATAAACAAACGCCCACGTCACTTATGTCATGAAACACTCAACTCATACCGCAATACTAGTTGATTGGGGAGGCCAACGCACATGACTAACGAGCTAAAATGAGAAAGCGAAGCAGTGCTACATGTGCAGTGCTACAGTGGCTTCATTAAATGATTCGTATTTCAAGATCATGGCCGCATTGAAACGAATGTAATACGCACCTTGTAAAATGTAAGTACTTTTGAATAAAGCTGTGAATAAAGATTGTACATGTTTTTATTTTTTTTGAATAGCTGTACCTTACCAAAAACCATATGTCAGTAATCAGTACTGTGTCAGCTGTCAAAATACATTTAAAATTGATACCTTTAAAAAAAGGCAGGGGCTCTACGGAAATCAAAATAAATCAGCAAGTGGTCTACGGGACTAAAAAGTTTGGGTACCTCTGCATTAAATTAACACGTTTAACCATAGCAAACATTTTGTTGCATATGAGGCAAACTCAAATCAATTCAAATCCTTTATTGTTTCAAAAATCATAGTTTCAAATATAAAATAACAAAACCCAACCTAACTAGATCGCTCGAGACGTTCGCACTAAGGCAGGCTAATAGAGGTTTATTTGAATACTGCCTAATGATGAAATAAAACTAATGTTTGAAAAATTACGTGAAACCAATTTAAAATGATCAATACTACTATAATATAATTACATTAAACTACTAGTTATGATAAAACTAGAACTGCTCTAAACCTAAATTGATCATTGCTAGGTCCACTCACTCAGGAACTTCCTATTTTCACTGTTACCTTTTCGTTTTTTTAGAACCATATTGAAGTAGTCAAAGTCCAATCCTCTCCCATGTGGCAACACCCCCTGCAACCCACCGCCCGATAGTGATTGTTTTGGATTAAAATCGCGAATACATTTATAATATTTTTGTAGTATTTTCATAGTCTTAAAATGTATTTTTGTGCTATATTTATAGTATTTTCCGTGGTAGAGTTAGAAAGCAATTTAAATTCACCTCGCATATTATTGCCGCTGCCCATGAATTTCATGGAGTCATATATTATTATCACGTAATTTTTACGAAGGCACACCGTTTACGCCGAGCGGGCTCGAACACACTGACCACCTCGACTTCGGTCATTAGCCGAACAGCTACTCTGTGTTTTTCTCAGTCGAACATCTCCTCGTATGGTTGAAGCCGCCATTACCATACGCCACAAACGTGATCATCTATTCTCTAAAGGAACCCCAACGCGGCAAAATAGGTTCATTTGCATCATCATCGGTGAAAGGATAGAAAAATTACTTTATTGCGTGACATTTATAGCACTCGGCGTTTTGGCGATCTTGCAATCGCAGTTGTACAGGGTAGACTATATATCCTGGAGTCTACCCTGGATACTGACGGTCAAAACATCGCCGAAAAGTAGGGTGCCACAAACTTCACGCGGTAAATTCATTTTTATACTATTTATTATAAGTCAGTCATGACAAAATAAAATAATGAGTCGGAGGTTTTGCGACCGCATCGCAACGCACTCTACCGCACACTGCGGTAAAATTCCGTGCGTTTTACTTTCGGAAATCTGGGAACTATAGAAGTGAAAAAAAATCGGTTCGAATTGAAATTTAAATAAATCTATATACTTCATTTTTGAACGTTTATTACTCTGTAATACTGTGTGATTTCATAATGAAGAATTTAATTGAATAAAAAAAAAAACCGTGGATTGCTGCAGATTCGCTGCGGTGCCACACCGAACAGATTTTTCGACATTAGAAACCCACGCGTTATGGCGTCTCCACACGTTGGCCAACGTTAACCGCATCGCCTATATGTCTCTTGCTCTCTCTCTTTCATATACATTTTTCACACGTCACAGTGGTGCAACTCGCTTCAACCTTAGCAATATTGGACAACATCGGCCAACGTGTGGAGTGGCCATTATTCTGCGGACCGCCGACAGAGATTTTCGTAGACAAAGGATGACTAAAAAAGTCCGAAATTTGCACCATAGTGAGCGAACTACATACATGCGGTCTTTTTTCGTCCATCGTGAAAAGCGTACCGCAGTGCGTGCCTGGCGTTACACACTCGTAAAATACGAAAGACTTCGGTTAAAAAGTTTTTGGCGGTCCAGTTTTCTACCTTCCGCGGTCCGGATACGATCCGCTGTCCGCCAGTTGCCGACCGTTCATTTACCGGCATCACGGCAGGTGGATTTAACAGGATGCTTACCGGCAGGCGTTTTGAATTTCGATTTCCTGTTTATCTCAACGTTATACCAAAGGAAGCTATGTATTATAATAATCTGATCGTTAGGTTAATATACCTTCCCCTATTCTGCTTTTATTCATTTACTCTCTCAACATTTACTCTATTCTAATGAATGGAGTAAATTTTATTGCTTTAAATAATATTTTCATATGTAGGAAAAACGTGACAAAAACCACTTGATTATGACATAAAAAGGTCAAAAGTACGTCTTAAACATTATGATATATTATAATGTTTAAAACGTACTTTAGTTCTCTAAAGTTCAAAATTCCTAGCCAATTACTTCGAGGCACCAAGGGGTGATGGATTGTCAACACGTTTGAGGTAAATCCAACATATCGCATCTCCGATTAAATACTGTAATAAATTGAAAAATTTCAGTTAAGGTGTTTCTTTATAAAAATTATCGCCGTTTCACATTTATACATCGGCCGATACACCGGCCGTTTTTACTGAATGCGATATTTATATATATATATTAAATCCAGCGTATCCAGCTACGTTGTTTTAAATTAAAACCAACAAACTAAAGTTTTTCTTATCTGTTTACACATTTCAGTCGTATTTGTTAATTTAAATCAAAAAAATATTTATAGTGACCAAAAAAAAATTGTAAACAGCCATAATTTGCTCGTGGAATTTTTACACTTTTAAATAGCGATATTTTGAACTGCTCTCAAGTCGCTGACTTGCTATTAAATGCAGAGCTCCAAATGGACAGTTTGACTATGAAAGTGTAGTAAATGGGATTGAAAAAGTTTCAGATTCGAATAAGACAGTTTTATCTCAGACCGGAGCGGGCTCTTTAGTACCCAGTTCGGAAACTGGGAACCGACGACAATCGAGCGTCCAGGAATTTGTAGAATCAGAATAACTACAATTTTGAATGACCACTGACCATCTGTGGGATATTTCGTATTATTATATAAACACTTCCTTTCTATTCTCGGAATTTAATGAGGAGTTTAATAATTTTTTGACACAATATTTATGGCAGACCATTAAGCCATTTCACACTACTATGTTTTTTTGGAGAATTGCAGAATGCGTATTTTTTAAAAATAAAATAAGATTTGGATTTAAATGTAATAAATCTAATATGGACCTCGAAATTCATCTTAATATTTAATAATTGTTTTGTATTTTTCTTTCTTCATTTCTTTAAGTATACAGTAACACCGCAGTTATCCGAGTCGCGATTAACCGAGTTTCGGGTTAACCGAGGTCGAACTTTTACTCTGCTGTAACTCTTATTTTACTATGCAGTATTGTAATTAATAATATACATATGTATGTATGTCTTGTATTATATTTTTAAATTACTACATTTAAATATATTATAGATGTATTCGTTTACTTCATTGCTACGTTTTCATTCAATAAAATTTTACTGTACGTTTCCCCCTCAATTTACGACAGAGTCCGCGTGTTATCCGAGTTTTAAATTTTCTCAAGTACCCTCGGCTCACATTAACTCGGATAAGCGAGGTCCTACTGTAATTACAATTAAATGTAGCGGCAGATATATAATACTTACTTTAGCTACAGATCCTAATCTAGACGATAGTCTCGTCTCAGTAAAAAAAATATTAAGCATGTTAATGTTGATTTATTTATCATGTTAATTACCATGTTATTTAACTAAGGTGCAATATATTTATTTTGAACATAAATGATAATTGTGAATATTGATAATTGCCATTATAATTAAAAGACTGTTGACTAAATCAATAAATAATAAGACCAAAGCTAAAATAATCACAAATAATATTTGAAAAACCGTGAACTAATAAATTATTAAATAATTAATAAAAACATAGAATTTCAAACAAGACTCCTTTTTATACAATTAATAAAAATTAAACGAAGTCGTAAATATCGGCCTTATGCTAGAAACAACTCAAACGAGGTATCTAATAATGCTATTTATCTATCCCATAATATCATCTCGCATTTGTTAAACGTTTGAACATCTGCGTCGGTGGAGTACTAAATAAGTGAGGCCATATGCGAGCCCTTAGAGTCATGGCGCTTGCATTGATATCGAATTGGTTTTAAGAGACGCTACTGTCTGGGAGCCAATGGGCCCATGATGAGGTGGCCACGATGACCCATGTGTTCAGGGTCTTGTCACACTCACGGGTCAACACCCATCCGATGGCCTCCACGCATGGGGTGCGAACCTGGGTAGGACACTGGGTCAACCAGTCTCCCCTGGGAATCAAACCTCTGGCGCTCCTGGACGGTCTGCGCACCGAGCGGCGCAAGCCAATCGACTGTGCTCTCCGACTAACAGTCGGGGGAGTCTGGGAACTGTATTGTTTCCTATAGAGCGGGGGTGGTTGTCTACCTTACGGCGACTGCTCTTGAAATGACCATTGGCCATCCGATCCCGGTTCAGAGTCGGGCAAAGGACGCCTTGGTCCGCGATAGATTCGGTGCACACAGTTTCACCGCTTCGTAAGGGAGAGGACCGCGCAAGCGACCTCGAACTCGGAACCAATCGAGAGACCGGAGAAATCTGGTCACAATTGGAAGTGAGGGCAAGAGTATCTCGATCTCGCCGGGTTTATTCCTGGCTCACTAGCGGTAAGGCGTTGGACTCTCACGGGTTGTGACGTAGCTGGACGTAGGATTATACTGTCCAAAGTCTTCTACGTTCACTGCAGGGCGACAGCACGACTAATCGTTAAAACGTCCTGTGGTGACGGGCTCGCCCGTTGTAGTCGACACCGCAAGATGTCTGGTATACTGTGGTCCAGGATAGACTAACGTGCTGTCAGTTGTTTAGCCATTTATGTACGTGATAAAGTCTGTAATATGGTATACGTGCTCCCAACAGTTACCTCTAAAGACGACAACTGCGTCGTCAGCAAAAAGAAATAACTTCTCCGCGATTTACCATTATTAAATATTGAAGACTTTTCATAATTTAAAAATATATTTTTCTTGTGACTTTTCCTTCTTATAACTATGTTTTTATCTTTATTTTAATTTTAGGAGTATTGTGAGGGTACACCCCTCACAAGACGAGGGGGTTCATAGGATAGTTCATAGGGCTCACAGAATTACATAAGCATAAGGATAAGGTTTTACCATTCGGTTCTTGTTATTTTTGTAAACAAAATCAATGTTTTTATAGTAAATAAAGATTCAGAACCACGATGGAAAGGGATAGAGTATATTATTCTCTATCTCTTATGTTCCCTGCAATATTATTATAGGGGCCTGATAATTTGTCGATTCCCTCAATGGGGCAAAATGTCTTTATAAATAGGATAGAAAACGAATTTACCGCGTGAAATTTGTAGGACCCGACGTTTCGGTGACGTTGCAGCCGCCGTTGTCTAGGGTAGACTAAAGAGCTGTCAGTCCGTTGTTTTGCGGGTAGGCCGCAAACCGCTGCCGCCACTGCGTAGGTTATAACGGTGGTGGGGGGCCGGGCTCGGAGCGCAGGAATTTTTAAAATCCGTCTTGCACACAACACTCACTGTATCCTGTTTTACATTTTTGCGTTCGGCGTTCGGCGGCGGGAACATTTTAAGAAGAGGGTTCCACGTAGAAGAGAGTTTGTAGCCGTCATCTCTATTGAAGTTCGGAGTTCTTCTTATTTCAATGGCTTCCCGGATAATGCGAGGAAAGTAGAATTGTTCCTTGGATAGAACAATGGGATTTTGAAACTGCATCCAGTGGTTACTTCCGCTATCCAATATATGTTCGCAGATCGCCGATTTTTCTCGCTGTGAGAAAAACGTAAAACAGGATACAGTGAGTGTTGTGTGCAAGACGGATTTTAAAAATTCCTGCGCTCCGAGCCCGGCCCCCACCACCGTTATAACCTACGCAGTGGCGGCAGCGGTTTGCGGCCTACCCGCAAAACAACGGACTAACAGCTCTTCAGTCTACCCTAGACAACGGCGGCTGCAACGTCACCGAAACGTCGGGTCCTACAAATTTCACGCGGTAAATTCGTTTTCTATCCTATTTATAATGTCAAACAACCGCGATAGTCTTCGATTTTATATAAAATGTCTTTATTGCCAAACTGTGTAATGTTTGTTTTATGTGAACGGCGTTAGCTTAATTAAAGACCAGTGTTCAAGTAATTCGCTACAATTTTCCCTACTGATTTATTCCGAAGTGGTAGGTTGCCGATGATTTCGTTGGACTCTAGGGTATTAGCATCTCAGGTACAGACGTAATTCACTGTGCGCCAGCCGGTGGGTTCTAGCTATCCAGACGTCTAGCGCTATATTTCATCATATAAAAATGATAAACTGCGTTAGGTAGGACTTTATGTAATATAAACTCGCGGGCAGTAACTCAAAGTCCGGTTTAATCGAAAAATTCACGCTGCGCGGCGAGGGCGGATGTTTTGTTCTGCATATGAGTTTTCAGGTATAAATTTTGTGGGAAATCGTAAGCGCTTTGTTTTGGCTGGGCAGGTCGGCTACGGCAACTAAATATAATTGCTGGCACGGGCCGAAAAAGTATTTATTTATGGATATATATATATATATATATATATATATATATATATATATATATATATATATATATATATATATATATATATATATA